>SSNS01000259.1:0-303626 GCA_006937985.1 Aphyosemion australe
ATTGAGTGATTTTAAGCATTTTCCATTCATTTCAATGGGCTGAAAAATGGCAGAAAAAGCTGAATTAATCGGAAACGGTTGAAGATATCAATACCAGGAGATATAGCCGGAAAGAGCTGAACGAGCTGAACGGTTTGATACCAAACTTGCTGAAATAGCTGAAAAACTGTAGGAGGAGATACAGTTCAAAAAACGTACGGAAGCAGAAGTAAGAAGAAGAAGAAGAAGAAGAATAATAAAGAGAAACAGGAAAACAATAGTTTGAATGCATACTGCATTCAAACTAATAAAGAGAAACAGAAAAACAATAGTTTGAATGCATACTGCATTCAAACTAATAACTCAACCGCTTTAAGCTTTCAAGTTTTTTTACCACCAGATATTAATATACATTCATATCTGTAATCTTCTCTCTCTTTGACCGGCATTATTACAAGAACAAAAATCTCCCTTTCATCCTGCAGTGAATCCTCGGCTAGCCTTTGCCAATGAGGATGCACCAGACTCGTCCTGGAATTTTGCGGAAAATGACGACTTTTGAACTTGGACAGCGCTTTGCTGCGACGTAATCAGCCCTACAATGTGTACTTGGAAAAATGCAGCCCCTGATTTGGACACAGCTTTTATGCATTGTTTTGTGTTTTTAATGTGTTTTCATGGCAGCGCCACACACAGGCCTGGCATAGTTACTACAGCGGTTTGGGTTATTTCAGTGTGGATGAAGTTATTTCTAGAAACAATGTTGTTTTATGAGGAAAACAAACAATAAAGGCTTGGAATAACAATGCTGTATGGAAAAAGGCTCTTTGCAAAATATTCAATTTACAATTGATTTGCTGGTGTTATAAAGGAAAAATACATAGGGAGTGCATACTCTGAACATTCCCTACATCTACACCAATAAGCCATAACATTATGACCTTAGATCTGAGAGAAGCAGTCGGTGGTCATAATGTTATGGCTGATTGGGGTTTACTTTTTTAGCTCACACTCCTCTCCTCTCCTGAGACTCTTCGCAAACATCAACATAGCCGAAGACCAACCTAGGAGGTGTCATGTTTGTTTTTTATTGTTTCTGGAATGAGAGTCTCATGTTGTGTAGTTCCTCCTGAATATTTCATGACACACGCCATAAAGATCAAAGCTAAAAGAGCCGTCCTATTGTTACGACCCCATGGGGGATCTTTAAAGGATCCTCGTTCATTTGGTCCTCCTGAATGTAAACACTAGTGATTTCTGTCATTATTTTTAAAACTAACAGGACTTTTTTTGAGACAAATTGTTGAAAAAAAATAACATCCTTACCATAAAATAATTAAAAAAAATGTTTTGTTGTTGCTTAGATTTTATTGCTCATCTGTTTTAGGCTTTAATATTATCATAGCCCCAACCTGTGAGGATTTCATATGTTTTAAAAGCATCAAAAAATAGATGTTAATGGATTTAAAAACACAAGAAAAAACAAGATTTTCTTTCATTTTAGAAACAAATTTAAATAAAATCAACACAAGACGAAAATTTCAGCTGAAACCCAAACATCTTCTGAAATTGTCTTCATGTTCTCTGTTTTCTACTAAATCCTCCTGTGCAGTCATGAAAATCAATTGTTCTCAAATACATTTCTCCATTTTGCCACAAAAAGACAGAAAATCTATTCCCAGCCTTGCAGAGGGCTGTAATTGTCTGCAGTATTGACGGATGAGTCCTGGTTTTATCTCCGCCTGTGTTATTATGATAAAACTGGACAATGGGGGACTTTATGCACATGCTTTTGTTTACCGTCATTATGTAACACACTGAGTGTCGGTGAATGTCGTACATGTGACTGTAGAGACTCGATACCTATCTGTGGAGGAACACATTGTACTCTGACACCACTGACTCACTTCCTGTTTGATAGGGTGGATCGACTTTATTATGAGCCTGTCTTTTTAATGTCAGAATTTATGTTTTGTTCGTAACTTTTTACTCTTTAGTGTTTGAGTCTCAGTGTCTCGGTCTTGTGTTGGAATTTTGAACATGTTTAAAAAAAATAGCTGTGATGCATTTCCTCTCTAAAAATGTGGAATTCGTCTCAAACTCAGAAAGTGCGATGAATGTGAAAAAAATGTTGGCAAGAGTTTGGTGACCATTTGGGAAAAATGGTGATGATGGTTAAGTGAAACATTGGATTGAATCATAATTTAAGTTTGCTTCCTCCTCCTGATATTTTTCTTGTATCTTATTATAAATAGCAGGATGCAGTTGAACTGGCATGATTTGTTTTCAGAAAAAAAACAATTACTTTTGTGTATTTTGCTAGCATAGAAATTAGGGGTGTGCGAAGTATTTATTTGTGTATATGTATTCGAGTAAAACTCAAAATAGGTGTTAAAATCCATTTTTTTGCATTGCACTTCTACACTATAACATAAATTAGAAGTGTAATGCAGAAAAATGGATTTTTCACCTATTTTGAGTTTTGCTCGAAAACAAATACAAAAGCTTTCCCCACTCAACAAATACAAATACTGGCTGCTTTGCACACCCCTAATAGAAATCTAGACAAACCGTAGCAGTATAGCAAAAGGATTTTACTCTGCAGGTTGGTCTAGCCACGCTCCATTGTAGCTTCAGCAGGACTATCATTGGCCGGAGCAGTTTTGTGTCTAACCAATCACAGCGCTTCACGTTTGTTGGGCGGGTTTAGCACCAGAGCTGCGTCGGAGAAAAACTTCAAAGATGGCGCCAGCTCAGAAACGGCGCTCATTGGAAATGGCTTTGGTACTTTGGACGATTTGGACTCGGGCTTTTCTTTGAGACACGAGCAGATAGAGGTATTCCTTCATTTAGAAAAAGGATGTATTCACCTCTTCTTCAACAGTGAATGGCGGACTGCCTGATTTCCATAGCGATGAATACATCACGTTGTTCATTGCTCTGATTGGTCCTAGCGCTGTTCAATTTCATGCAGAGACAAGCATAGATTCTGCCCCACAACTCAGCTCTGTCTATGGTTGTATGGATGGATTGCCAGGCTAGTATTTTGCATTTACTTTTGTTGTTTATGTACTTTTACTTGATGTACTCTTTCATTCGTTATAGATAATTAATTAAAATCGGCACAAGTGCAGATTTACGCTAGAAGTAACCACTCAAAAATCATAATTTATAAGGTAATAAATTAAAAACAAAGAAACGTACCCTTTTATTATGGTTATTTAGATTAGTTGAAACTGATCAACATTGGTCTTGGTGGGTCAGATTTGGAAATCATCCCTCAAAACCAGTATCAGAACATCTTTAAATTTTATATTATTCACAAGTATAAATACTAGCAGCAGCAAGATTTTGTGTTATAAAACCATGTTTGCATGAATTGCTGTGAATTTGAGGAGCTATTTTATGACCCAAGTAAGACACGGTCTTAGCTACACTCAGCCCCTAGAAGAGGGAAAAGCTGTTTCTCTGAACATAGGCTGTTCGGGAGGCTTTCTACAATGGTAAAGATATATTTTAAATATAGTCCATATTTAAAAACATAGTCCAGAATAGCAAAGAAAATCAATTTGTATTCAACCAAGTCCTTTTTTAGACTTGTTTTGAAAGATGAAACCTGCAGAGTGACTCCAGCGTTATCTGTTAATAATGCAGCACCACAACACAGTCATGTAATAAAGCACTTGTTGCTTTTAAGGTTGCGTAACCGCTCCGCGTCCCCAGTAGGAAACCTTATTGTATAAAGGTCTATTTTCTCTCCTCCCGTTACCACTTGACTGGCCCGGCCTGTTTTTCACGTATCAGATGTCAGCCGGATAAAACGCCAGAACAGCCTTCAATTTTCTGCCTCTTTGTCCTCGCATCAAGACGCCCGAGTTTCAGATTCATTAATCGTTACACATTAGCACATTGATTCTGTAGTTCTGGTCAAAATTGGCCATTTGCAGACAAAAGAGGATCAGATCTGAGCAGGTTTTTATTAGATTAAGTATCTGCAGCCGAGATGTTTTTGATCACTGATGGACAATTACGGGGAGGGTGGCATTGATTTAAACTGGAATGCATGAATCCCAGTGAGGTGCACTGGTCTTGGGTTCAAATATAAATCCTATTTTCATTTTGAGGGATTTTGAACTTCCTGTGTCGTTCCTGTAAAGATGTAGTGAAACTGTAGTGTGTTTTATTCCGATTAAGACGATCGCTCGGCCGCCCGATGGGAGGGTGACGGCGGCGATAATAATGAGCCGTTTATGACTGGATCTAAATGGCTGGAGGCTGTTTGTTGTCTGTGGTTGAGATCACTGACGCACTTCACCTTTTCAAACAAAGGTCATGACTTTACCGGGCGGTTGTGTGAGTAACAGGGCCGTGTTTTGTGTGTGGAACTGGGATGTTTCAGCGAACTTTGGGTGTGGTGTTGGTGTGTTTTCTCCATTGTCCCTGTGTGTCACGAAGGCTTGTTTAAGTGCATATATGAGGATCTATAATGGTTCCCAGTGGGCCGAGCAGAGTTTCTGACCTCATTTCCTGCTGTTGTTGACACAAACATTTGGGCCCGAGGCCACAGAGACTAGACACTGGCTGGAGGAGCTTCCTGTTTCTGCTCCCCATCACCACTGGGTTTTGTTTATTTATTTATTTTGTTTCTGAAGCCCTTTTTATGTGTCAAACTCTGATTTAAGCTTTATGAACAGTGAGGTCAGGACATGTCTGAAAAAGAGAGACAGACTTGAGAAGGTCCTAATTATTTCTGCCCAAAGCAGAGCAGGTTAAAGAGTTTTGTGTGAGCAGCTTAGTAGGATTAAATTCAAACAATTATTTTATTCAAAAAGGAGGAAGGGAAGGACAGAACCAAGGAAAGGAAACAAGCAGAAAGGAAAGGATACCAAAAAAGGATGGAAATGAGGAGTATGAGGGAAGAGGAAGAGGAATAGGAAGGAAGGAAGGAAGGAATAATAATAATAATAATAACAATAATAATAATAAAGGATGGAAGGAAGGAAGCCAAATAGCAGAGAGGGATGGGAGGAAAGAAGGAAGCCAAATAGCAGAAGGAAAGAAGGAAGCCAAAAAGCAAGAAAGGGAAGGAGGTGAAGTAAGTAAGGAAGGAAGCCATATAGCAGAAAGGGAAGGAAGGGAGGAAAGAAGGAAGCCAAAACACAAGAAAGGGAAGGAGGTGGAGGGGGGGAGGGAGGGAGGGAGGGAGGGAGGGAGGGAGCCAAATAGCAGAAAGGGAAGGGGAAGGGAGGAAAGAAGGAAGCCAAATAGCAGAAGGAAAGAAGGAAGCCAAAAAGCAAGAAAGGGAAGGAGGCGAAGGAAGGATGGAGGACGGATGGAGGAAGTAAAAAAAGGAAGAAAGGAGAATGAACAAATAACTAGAAGATTAGAAACATGAAGGAGTGAAAACAGAATTCTCCTTTTCCTATTTTATTTTATTTTATTTTTTTAATAAAGTTGGAGAAAGGTCCTTTTTATGTTAATAAGGCTGAATTGGTCAATTTTGAACACAGATTTTAATCAACAGGAAGAGAAAAAAATGCTTCAGTAAACAATAATTTATTATGACCCGATAAGAGTCTGAGAACCAGAAAACAACTTTGTCTTCTAAAACTGTTTTTATTCTGTTTAAAGGTTTCTCCTGGTCTGTAGCACCTGGTCTTGTTTCCAGGACTCACGTAAAACCGTGTTTCTGTTTCAGGTCACTGCCGGAGTCGACAGGTGTTCTGTCCAACAGCAGGCAGGTGAAGGATGGAGACACTCCTCCTCCTCCTCGCTCTCAACTCTACAGCTGCTACGACCTGGATGACCTGGACGTTGCTTGGCTGCAGCTGGCCAATCAGGAGTTCAGACAGATGGGTGAGTATTAAACGGTTTGCTATCAGCGTCCACAGCAAGTGTTGAATTCTGAGAATTCTGTGTTTTTGTTTGGATTCTTCCAGCATTTTGACCTTTGCAGCTTTCAGCGTGAACGGCTCAGTCGCTGAAACAATAATTTATTTTCTTTAGCAAAAAGAAATAAAACAACTTTAAAATACGTAAACCATCTAGACCTCTGTTACATCTTGTAACGATGCAGCCTCGCCGCCTTTTTCACACTTTGAAATATTCTTTTATTTTAGCTTCTGTTTCTCCTTTCATATTAATACTGAACAACAGTTACAGACCTCTTCCCATCAAACACACGCGTTTACAGCTGGTTCTTTTCTATTTTTAATTTAAAAAATACTCATTAAAGCTCTTTAATAAGCTATCGATGTATTAGACCTAATCAGCACACCTTTTCCTTTTCCCTTATGCACTTTTCAATCGCTCTCTCCTCTCTTTTTGCTGCACTCTTATTTTGCCACGGTGATAACTGCTGACCCCGAGCATCTCCCTCATCTCCACCGCTTTATTTGATATCAGATCGGCCTCTCGCAGATGAAGCGTAGTAATTGTGTTTATAAATCCCCGCCGGGGTTTCAGGCTATTTTTCTGGTACACATCCTCTTTAAATGAAACAAACACACACACACACACACACACACACACACACACACAGCTCTAGCGCAAGCAGTTTCTCATAACCTTCAACAAAGAGCAAACAAACAGAACATTTGGATTGGTTCTGCACTAATTTAATGAGCTGTTTCTGTATTTTTTACTCTATTCTGCCACATTTCATGTAGATGTGTGTAGAAGAGTCTAGAATGTGGACCTGAAGGTTAAATATTAACTTGTGACTCAGTGCAGGTTGTGTGCTTTTAAATTGGAAATAGAGAAAATGTGTAACTTCTAGGAAGCGTGTTTATATCAGTAAAACTGTGTACCACACCTGAAATCAAAGTATTAAATTGAACGTATATGGATTTGTTTTGCAAGCAAAACAAATGAGGGATGGAGGCCTGGTTATCATGTTCAATGACATCAACGTAGCCTTATTAACAAAACATCTAAATCTAAACACCTTAATCTAACTGCTGAAATGTCTCCTCAGCCTTCACTAGTGTCTACAGGAGCGGTTCATCACTAAATCAAACAAATCAGCTGTGTTCATGATCTAAAACATGCAGGAAACATGCTGGAAGCAGACTGCAGCACCAGGTATGTCAGCAACAGGGACTGGACCAGCACTCTGAAGTTGCAAGTGCGATATTCTGACCGCAGAGGGCGGTGGGGGTCTGAGTGACATTTCATTAACCCAGTAAAGGATCATTGTAGCACATACTGGCTCAAGAAAATCATTTAAAATATGAAAAAGTTGCGAAAAAGTTTGTTCTAACCTTAAGGACACTTAATAATGGTAACGTTAATAAAGGGATCATTGTTTATTAATGCACTAAGAAACATTAATAAAGGGACCCTTATTGTAAAGTCTTACCTTTATTTTGAATTAGTTAGGATTCAATAACAGCAGCTCCACTTTAACCCCGGCTTTCTACCGGATGCATAATTGTTGCATAATGTCCATGAAACGTAGTACTTAGCTAGTATCCATCGTTATAATCAATGGGTGTGTTTCCACCGATTGTGAAGTGGTACATCTTGGACGCGTTCCATAAGTCATTCCATGCGTGAACTGGTGAAATCACACGTGATCTTGACGTTCTCCTGTGATTTTGTGACCTCGCTGAACCAGCTGTGTAGAATGCATTAGCTGACGATGTGCGAAGGAAACGCCCCTGGTAGGAAGTAGGGATAGACCGATGTATCGTTCAGCTGATATATCGGGCCGATATTTACAGATATACCGGTATTTACCTTTTCTACATTGGCGGATATACAGTACCTCTTTAGTAGAGTCGATTAAAAATCAGGCACATCTCCGCACTTTATATTGATGTTCCTGAAAAACATCAGCTTAATAAATGCTCTAAAACATTGGTTAGTTAATCACTGCTTAACTTTGGTCAAGTCTTTGATTTTAACTGTGCAGTGCACAAAATTAAGATCTAAGAGCTGATTAAAATAGAGAGGTTAAAATCAGTATTTAAAAATGGTTTCCTTTCAGAAAAGGTGTGCATCAGCTGTTATTAGAGTAACATGTTAACATGCAGAAAAGGCGGAAAACGTTTAAAGATCTGCCATAAAAATCGACCTGAAAAATCAGCTACCGCATATTGCATGACCTCTACATATCTGTATCGGAAAAAGAAAAAAACAATTTTGATTGATCTCTAGTAAGATGGGGCACACGTGGTGAAAACGTGGTTTTTATGCATCTAGTGGGAAGCTCGGGTTCGGAAAGTTGAAGAAACGCTAACAAAAAACCGACTGATTTGTGTCGTAAAAATGAAATTCATACAGGTACAATTAGATCTGCCTTTGTGCTCAGCTGCTGCATGAAAACACAGAGGAGCTCAATAGATTTGTAATGGCTCCCTTAAACCTGTAATGTACAGGTTTGTAATGTACTGCACACACACACACACACACACACAAGGTTTATTTACTTTTCAGTTCATAATGTAAATGTCACCACAGGTTAATATCTAACTACTTCCTCTTTCTCTCAGCTTCCTGTGAAGTCGTACAGTTTTATCTTTTTAATCCATGTCAGCTTCATCATTAAATCTGCTGTTTTGTTATTTTTCTGCATGAAACGGCGGTAACGTGTGTGAAACTCCAGCTCAGAGCCCTGCTGGCTATGAGATGCTTGAGAACGAGTAAATAAAGTTGTTATTTATTTATTTTTTGGGTGGGAAGGGTTAGAATGATGTAAATAATAGATGGAGACACAGGATGTTCAGTTCTACTTAAGGAAAAAAAAATACGCCCAAATCCTTCACATAAATCAATAAACAATCCGGAGATTTCTTCATCGCCGCTCCGAGGACTCTGATGAGCTCGGCTTCTGAGACGAAGCGTAACAGAAACATGTAGATTGATTATGTGCACATAATTTATTAATGGGAAAGGGATTCGCATAAATACCCTCTCTAAAGAACCAATGACTTTTTCTTCATGTCTTGTTTAACTTGAAAATGGAGATCCAGTGATGGTGGCTTATGGTGATTCATTTAGTTTGAGCTCTGGTTCTGTTGCAAATTAAAACTGTTAAGTTGCATCATCCAAGTATTTTTTTTATTATTCAGCAGTAACTTCCCCTAAAACACCTTCTTTTATCCGATTTTGTTTAATAACCCTCTTATTGCAGGTAAAGAAACGATTTTTCGACACTTTTCTCATTTCTCAGATGCTTTTTTTATTTTTCATGAGGTTGGTACCTCACATTTGCCTGTTAGATCATCAACTATTAACCAGCCTAAGAGCAAGGCACTACTTTGAGATGCAAATTGGGCAGGAATACAAACGCTAATGTCAACACGAACCGGCGGGATGAGCTGAGCTGTGGGCTAAAAACGGCTTCACGGCAAAATGAGTTATTTTTGTCTGGATGATGAATGTGAATGTCTCCCAGAGCTTTTCTCTACCTGCTAACAAGGAGTTAACTCCAGCGGCACGTATCCCAACACGGCTAATTTCCTGAGATAAAAAAAAACCTGCAGTGGAAATCTGTGTGCATTTCTAATTAAAGTGTTTTAGCCAAAAATAACTTTGTAAATGTGTAAACTGTTTGACTTCTTTCAGGTGAGCAGTTTCCCGTTACTGTTGTTTCTGCAGAATTCCACGGAGTAGGGAAACCTCTTAGTGCTGACTCTGTAACTCGATCATTCCTCCTTTCCGCCAGCATTAAAGTCTCAACGTCTCTTTTTCTTTTAACTGTTTGATTTTTCAAACATCACAGCAGAAAACGGCTACTTGTTATTATAAGATGAAGATTAGAGACCAGAGGCGACCTTCCAGGTCAACTGATGTGATGTGGGATAATTAAAGCCTGTTTCCACCCATAACTGTGACAGTTTATGGTTCAAACACGTTACAGACTATTAGATTTAGGAGAAGATAACTGATGATGCTCAGAAGACTTTAGGTACTCAGATTTACAACAATTACACCATTGCCGATATTGACATTGTTCCATCAAAAGCTGTTCCCACTAAAGCCGTGTTTATGCTTCACCGTTAGCTCCGGGACGGAGATGAGCCCTATTAAAGGAAGTGGTGTGCTGACAAATTTAGGCTTGCATTCATCATAGCTTTCAATAGACATTTAAAAAACTGGGCATGTCTCTGACACCCTCTGTAGGTCTGCTGCAGAGCGCTTGCGTTGACAGATCATGGCGTTGCGTCCCTGCAGACGAGGTATAAACTGGGCTTAACTTCCCTTTGGAGTCCTGGAGAACCCCTGCCATTAGAAGCAGAAATGCATCTATTCTGGTTTTGTAGGGAAATACTGATTTTGAAATTAACAGAGTAGATTTTTCTTTATTTCTGACTAACTTAAACTACAAAGTAGATCAAACCTCTGGTATGGCTAATGTAAATTAGCACTTAGCAAAAAAAAAAAACATAAAAATGAGATCATTCAATAATGTGAACTATTGACCAGATGACTTTTTTAGTACATCCAAAACAATGACTACACTTGTGTACAGCACTTTTAGACACTCATTTATACAGTTTATCAGCAAAAAAAATAGTTGATTTGGGGGTAACTTACTCTTTAATAGAATAGCAATAATCAGACTGAATAATCAGTCAACCAGGCGGTTAGTAAAATAGAGATTGAGTAACAGGCCGGGTCCTGGCTTATTAAGGCTGAACATTTTGGCTGTTATAAAAATGTTTAGATGTGTTTTCTCTCCACCAGCCTTACCAGAGCTGGACGAGCTAACGATGGAGTGTGTTCTGGTGGAGCTGGAGAGTGTGTGTGGAGAAAAGATGCAGCAGGCCATTGAGACGGAGGAAGGCCTGGGTATCGAGTATGATGAGGACGTGGTGTGTGACGTGTGCCGCTCGCCAGAGGGGGAGGACGGTAACGAGATGGTCTTCTGTGACAAATGCAACGTCTGCGTTCACCAGGTTAGCCGCTACGGTTAGCTCAGAGGCACAGATTGGTCTCATCTCAACCTTGGAGCTGAATTTTTACTTTATTTTTATGTATTTTCTGCTATTTATTTTTTTAAAATAATTTAAAAAAATTATAATCATCTCCCCCTTTAAATGCATTAATTTATTTAATGATTTAAAATGTTTTTCTCTAATTTTTTTAAACAGTTTTTTACTTAAATGCTTTGTTTTATTATTTCCCCCTTTTGGTGTATTAATATAGATTATTTCTTTTTTGTTTCTGATATTTAGATGAATTAACTTCTAATTAATTCTAGCATATTTGTGGGTTTTAATTATGTAGAAAAGTTATTTTTTACCTTTTTTCTTTTTAAAAAATGTCCACCTTTAATGAAATTTCCCTCTTTAAATGTATTACTATAACAAATTTTTATTTATTTAAATTTTTTTCTCTTTAGATGAATTAACTGATGAGCGTTTTTTCTTACTTTAATTCTTATTTGTGTTGTTTTTATGTTTTACTTTTATTATAAACATTATTCCACCCTTTACTCGTATTTTAGCTTTTACCCCATTATAAACACATTATTTTGTTGTTGATAAAAAGAGTGAAATGATGCTGAAAACACGAATGCATTTTTCTAAATCAAGGTCGAACATAAATGAGCTCCTTTAACAGCTGACTGACTTCAGATACCATAACACAGCAGCCGTTTTCCCAAACAGAGCCAGTGACAGCCCCAGGTCTGCTTTAGCGGTGTTTGTTATGCGGTGACACAGTGTTAATTATTGTGTCAGCCCCGCGGGCGCCATCACACCCTCACTGTGATCAGACCGCCTCTGCTTACCTGCTGCTGCCACAATAGATGGTAATAATTTCCTGACAAATGTCATCTTTAGTTGTTTTTTTTTTTTACCTAAAATCTCTCCGGTTACGTAGAAACAAACGCTCAGAGCCCGAAGCCCCATCTGGCAAATTTTATATTTGCTCTGATCTTGCATCTCAAACCATATTTTCTGTTTTAATTGTAAATAAACCTGGTTTAGATGAACTTTTATAATGAAATTGGTGGTTTTTACTTTTAATTCCCAGCATGCGAGCCTTCCAACACGTTTATGGATTATAAGGCGTATTAAAAATCAAATCTATAAAGAAAATAGTGGTTGCAATTGCTGTGTTGTCACAAAAAGAAGTAAACAAGAGCGTCAGGGTCTGAAGCGTCTGAAAAAGAGCCTCTAATGTGCATTTGATCAATAAAATCCTTTTTGTCAATAAAGTTACATTAGTTGTCTCGACCCTCATGTGGTCACGAGCTTTGGATAGTGAACGAAAGAACGAGATCACGGGTACAAGCGGCTGAAATTAGTTTTCTCTGCAGGGTGTCTGGGCTCTCCTTTAGAGATAGGGTGAGAAGCTCGGTCATCCAGGAGGGGCTCGGAGTAGATCCGCTGCTCCTCCACATCGAGAGGAGCCAGTTGAGGTGGCTCATGCATCTGATTAGGATGCCTCCTGGACGCCTCCCTGGTGAAGTTTTCTGGTCACGTCCAACCGGGAAACCTAAAGGAAGACCCAGGACACGCTGGAGGGACTATGTCTCTCAGCTGGCCAGGGAACACATTGGGATTCCCCCGGAGGAGCTGGCCCAAGTGGCTGGGAAAAGGGAAGTCTGGGCCTCCATGCTTAAGCTGCTGCCCCCACGACCCGACTCCGGATAGGCAGAAGAGAATGGATGGATAGTTGTCTTGAGGTGTTGTTTAACTGTGATCCTCTGTCTCTTTAAAGAAGGGAACTATAGAGCTGTAAATCTATTTTCCAAGTTTAAAACCACTAAATGCATGCTGTTAGAGAGGAAGTGAGAAACAGACGTTTGAACGATACGATGGCGTGTCCTTGTAGTGGAGCTGGTCTCAAATCCAGCCTGTAAATCTTCGTCTTTTATCCCTTCTCACTTCTTTCCTTCCACTTTATAAAAGCAGCAACAGAAGCTGTACATTCCTCTGCTATGAGACGATGCCAGCAGCTAATTTTATGTTTGCTAAGTGCATACATTTGGCAGGAATTAAAAAAAAAACATCTTTACAAATCAAAGCCAGCCTCTAGTTTATGCATACATGCAGATACCTGGTGCGGTTTAGGTACCAGTTAGTCTGGAATGTTTTTGCATTTTTCACTTTGCGAAGAAGACGACAACATAAGCGTAGCAGCTGTGCTTTTTGTCGTTATGTGCCGTCGTGGCCTGATGGTTCAACGGTTAAAGGAAATTTGCATTTAAAGCTGAGCATCCGCCTGGATTTTAGATTCTGTAACGTATGCTTTTGTTTCCGTGCCTAATTTGTGATGCATACTTCACCAAAGTGTGTGTGCCTCGCAGCTAACAGGTAACCCTGCAGCCATGTTTCCTTTCTCTCTCTCTCAGGCTTGTTACGGCATCCTGAAGGTACCGCAGGGGAACTGGCTGTGTCGGACCTGTGCGCTGGGCGTTCAACCAAAATGTCTGCTCTGCCCCAAGAGAGGGGGGGCCCTGAAGCCCACTCGCAGTGGAACCAAGTGGGTCCACGTTAGCTGTGCCTTATGGATCCCTGAGGTAAGACACCAGGGTTTAACTGGGTTCACTTCCAGGAATTTGTGAGTTTCTCTGTTTGTTTGTTTCCTTTGTTCATCTTTTACCTGTTGAAGGTTACAGCTGAGATTTTGCAGTTTTTGTTTACAAACTTTGCAACAATAAATTATAAAATTATAAATTCATGCACTCCTGATCTGAAGCGCAAGATAGAAGAAACGATCTTTTATATAGCGCCTCTCAAGATAAAAATCACGAGGCGCTTCACAAAAATAAAAAGTAAAATAAAAATTAAAAAATGATTAAAAATATCAAAACAGGGAAAAGTAAAAATTGTGATTAAAAAAGGATGTGAAAAAAGGCAAAAGGAAAATGAATAAAGGAAGGGGTAATCAGTCCTTCTCCGTGGGCATCTCCAAGTTTCGGTCCTCCACCACCTCCCTCACCCATGGTGTCCCACAAGGTTCTGTGCTGGGCCCTCTACTTTCCCTCCTTTATCTGCTCCCTCTCCAGCACATCCTGAGCTCTTTTAAAGGAATCTCCTATGCAGATGACATCCAACTGTACATCATAGAGTTAGGCCCAGAGATATTTGGACAGTGACACTTATTATTTATTTTTTTTGTTGTTTACTTAAACATATTCAAGCTGCAAATATTGTTTTAAAGTGCAGCTTTAATTTAAATGATGAATGGACTATTACCTTATAAAGCCACCATCGGTTCTTGCAACAGATGAAACAAAGACTAACTTGTGCATAAAGGAAAGGAAGGAAAAGTATGGAGATGCTTCGTGATCCAGAGCACACCTAATCACCTGTAGAGCACGGTGGAGGCAGTGTGATGGCATGGGCGAGGCTTTCGGTTGCAATGGATCGTTAATGTTTATTGATCAGGTAACAGAAGACAGAAACAGCTGAATGAAGAGGGACATCTAATAATGATAATTTCATGCCAAAAGCATCCCAAAAATTCTGCAAAGAAAGTAAAATATTCTAGCCTGGCAGGTCATCCTATGTAAATAAATAGTGTGAACACAACCCATAGACAAAGCTCAGTCATGGGGTAGAATCTAGTGTTGTTTTTCAAATAGTCTGCATGCAATTGGACATCGAACAATGTGACGTATTCATCGCTAAGAAAATCAGTCGAAGAGGAGGAGGAGTCCAAAGTTGATGCTAAAGCAGTTTTAAACGAGCGCAGTTTTTGAGCCAACACCATCTTTGTAGTTTTTCTCCATTGCAGCTCTGGGGCTAAACCCGCCCAACGTCTCTGGAGCATGGTTAGATCGAACCTGCAGAGCTAAATCTTTTCCTACTGCTACAGTTTGTCTAGAATTCCGGGCTAAAACTATTCTACAACATCCAAGTGAACCATAAGATCTCCTCCCGATAAAGAGCTAACTTGAGGTGGTGAGACCTACCGAAGACAGCTGCAGTAAAAAGCCTGGCAGAGCAGGAGGACGCCTGCTGGTTTATGGGCTCCAGGCTTCAGGCAGTCATCACCTGCAAAGGATTTTCTACTAAATTAAGCAAAAAAATACTTTTGAGCCCCTGAAATGACGAGAATGTTCAATTCCTAAATGTTTCATTGGATATTTTTGTCAAATCCACTGTGGTGGCATGCTGAGCCGAGTGTTGTTGGGCATAACGGTGCTACTCGCCTCCTCTAACGTTTGAGTGAAGTAACGGTTGAGAAAAATGTGATTTCTGCAGGAGGCACTGCTGTGATTTTATTTTTGTTTAAATGAACTCTTTCAATTCACACATGATTTTCATCGAAAAGTGTTAAAAAAGAACTTGTGACATCACAAGTGTTCATTCATTGTAGAAGAAAGACTTTATTATCATTTCCTGAAACAGTACAGTTTTGGAGATGAATATTTTTTGCCTAACGACTGTATAAAAAAACACAAACATCCAATTTTGAGAGAAGATTGCACCTGTCTCGTTTCTACAGAGGTTAGAATAAGTGCTTTAATTGAGCTGCTCCCTTAGGGAAGACTTTCTTCTGCATTTAGAGTCAGATGAACCTGTTTGTTGGGCGCGTAGCCAGCAGCTGCTCGTTTGGACTTCTTGTGTCTTGATTTTATCTTTTGGAGACATCTGAAAGCTTCCAATGGAGCTGCTGATTTTAGGCCTTGCACACCTTTAAAAACACCATGTGTTTTCAGTCTACACACACACGCACACACTCCCCCAGTGACACGTTTCTCGGTAACAGAGCAGCTTTTGGCTCCTCAAACCTTTTACTTCTAATTGCCTTCTGTCACCCTTGATTGGACTAATTGTTTTCGTTGCTCCGTTTGCTTTTGTTTTGTCTTCCAACTCTAGAAAGATGGAAAATAAAACTCCACGTGTGCATTTGTGTTTGTGAACGAGGTAAATAGGGGATAATAGAGAAAATAGACGGCTGATTGTGGAGCATTTTATAATGATTTAGTGAAGATCACACTATGTAATTTTTATTTTCCCACTTCTATAAGCCGTTTTAGTTGTTTTAAAGGTAGTAATGAAACACTCAGGAGCTCTTTTAAGGATTTTGGAAATTTCTTATGTGAATAAAGTTCTAGTTTCTTTTTAAAAAACACATTTTTTAATTAATCACCCCTTTTTGAGCTTTTTTCTCCTCGTTTTTATCTCCCATTGAGAGTTCTCTGTAAATGGTGCACACACTCGGAGCATTTCTATTCAACGCTTTTTATTTCCACCCATTTCTGATGAATTGATGACAAATTTTGTCCGTTTTCATCTGTTTTGCTTTGAAATGTCAAGAAACAGGTGCTAGAAAATGGGTAAATGAGCACGTTGACGGCCTGCACATGCACAGACAAAAAGAGGCAGCAAACAAAAGCAACTTCACATGAACTGGAACTCTCGTTTTCGACAAAAGATTTTTGTAGTGCTGCAGAAGCTGAAGATTTGTTCTTCAAAAAGAGAGGAAAAAATCAACTCACTGAAGGACAAGTGGGTGAAAACAGTAAGGGCATGACCTGCGGAAGTCGTCGGTTCATGCAAGAATCAGGAAGACGCTGCTTCAAATATGAGAAGAACCGAATGTGAAAGAAGTGGAAATTTTTAGGAAAGAAATCGGATGTGGAGGAAGCAAAGGATGGGAGGAAGAAACAGCACTTTGGTGATAAGTGCTCTCAGGGGCAGCTGCTACTAGTCAATGACTTCTTGGTTGTTTAGTGAAGGGAGGTCTGGGACCAAAGCTGCACTGAATGGACCTCTCAGAGAGAATGAGTCACTCGATTTTGTTAAAGGAGCACGTTTCCGTGTTCTGGGTCCAAGGACACTTTACTTTTTATTGCTTAAATCAAAGATTGTGTTTTTAAAATGATTTTCATTTAAAGCAGCAACATCTGGAGTTTTCCCCCTTTCAGCAGTTGTATTAGCCAGCAAGCCATTCTACATATGTAAATGCATATTGTGGCCAAGAACCATTGAAACAGCTCACTCTTAAGCCCGGACCACACTGTGCGTTTTTTGGCCGTCCTAGACAAATCTCTCATCGTGAACACAATCGTGACACAAAATGGTGAACGGGAAGTCTGTGGCCGTCTGGCGTGACCGGCTCAGCGACAGCTTATTGAGCACTCTCACGACCAAAGTCTGCTTTAAAACCTACGACTCCAATCTGCTATCGACCAATGAAAATACACCCAAGGAGTGACGCGAACAGCTAGTGACGAGAGTGCAACACGAGAGTAGGATTAGCAACAGTGTAAGCGACATGCAGGAACATGTGGACCACTCCTATTTGGTGTTTGGTCTGGAGTCTAATTAAAGAAGTGTTAACAGCATTGCTTTTTTCTCTTTTTAGCATTGTTGTTTTGGTTAGCTGTTGGCTTTTAGTGACGTATGCTTCTCGGAGAGTGCGCTCGTGACATTAGCATGTCCTGCTAGAGCGAGACGTTGTGCAGTTTGGCTCTCTGAAATCTTGGACCGTACAGTGTGCCACCTTTCTGGAGTCCTCACAGTGTGACATGAGCAGTCCTGTGCAACAGCTGAAAAACGCGCAGTGTGCTTCAGGCTTTAGGGGCAGAATTTACGGTTGTCATTCAAACTGTCCCTGCACGCAGTTGGTCAGCACAAGGACCAATCAGAACAATAAACAACGTGACATTCTCACCCCTACAGATGTCAGTCAATGGGGCAGTCTGCCACACACTGTTGAAGAAGTAAATGCATAATTTTTCAAAATAAAGGACTTGAGTACCTCTATCTGCTTATGCCTCAAGAAAAAGCCCAAGTCTAAATAGTCCTAAGTTGATACCAAAGCCATTTTTCTCTGCTGCAGCTTTAGCGTTTAGCCTGCCCAACAAAAATAAAGCACTATGATTGGCCAGACACGAAACTATTCGGGCCAATGGTAGACTTGCTGATTCTACAATGGTGCATGACAAGACCAACCTGCAGAGCAAAATCGTTTTGCTACTGCTACGGTTGGTCTAATTATGTATGATTTTTTTTTAGAAATCCATAAAAGTGATAGCCTTACCCTGTACTGTGATATAATGTAGGCAATAAGTTGATTTTATTGCTGCACCTGCCCTCCATCCCATAGAGCCCCATGTAATTTGAACTGAGCGCTGTTCAGCATTAGCCAATAGCGTTAGACATCTGCTTACGTACAGATGTCAATCAAAGAGCATGCACGCACGTTTGCGGAAGTTCCTAGACAGATCCAGAGTTAGCGACATTTCTTATGGACAAGTAAGTCTTTAAAATAAATAACTATGAATAAACAGCGTAATGTGGGAATAATAATCATAAAACTGCTCTGTTGCTAGGCTAGAGGTGTGCGTTCACTAATAAGTCACATAATCACAGAAGTAGGGAAAGGGTCCTAAAGGTGCAATACATTTTTTTCACCTCTAGATGGTGCCATCTGGGGGAAAAAACTTCTGCATTCCTGCTTTAAGCTGAAAGTCAACGAGGGTCCATATATACTTAATGTTTTGGTGGATATTTTACCCATGAGCTCAGATATGAGCTGAATGGTGTGGTGTATTTAAATTACCCCAAAGCAAGAAGCTCAGAAGTTAATTAAACCTCTTTCAGTTGTAAAACCAACTCTTTATTAAGTGTCTTTGTTAAGTAATGCTGCTATCTGGTTCTTGTAGGTGAGTATAGGCTGTCCAGAGAAGATGGAGCCCATTACCAAGGTGTCCCACATCCCTGCCAGCCGCTGGGCTCTGTCCTGCAGCCTGTGTCGAGAACACACAGGAACCTGCATCCAGGTAAGCTCAGCATGCACCTAAACTCGGTTTCTGAAGTGAAACAACAAGTTTTTCTTATTTATTTCCTTTTTTTTATCCAAAACAATATCTTTAGTTCTATCTTGAATCCTGGAAGAAGGATGTGATTATTTCCATGTTGTATTTGTTTCGTCTGTAACAAAAAAGCCAGGTGTAACCGTGTTTTCCCTCTTTGCTGCTGCATCTCTCATGCAATCTGCAAAAACCTCAGCTAGAGGAGACACGAAAAGTTCAACACTGCATCAGCGCTGTAACGTGAACCTTGGCTTAATTAAACTGTCAAGATTCTGAGCAAACCTTTGAAATGTCGCGTAAAAGATGATTAGGCGCGTCTCCGTGACCTGGTTTGTGGAGTAAATAAACTCGTCTGTGTCATCCAGTCAGATGGTGTTGGTGTAGTCTGCATAAAGCTTGGCTGTGATCTTAAACTAATCCAGTCACATTCTAGGAACTCTTATTGACATTAGCAAGGGCAAAGATTGCTAAACTTTCACTTGGTAGCAGCTGACAACACTGACTGCCAAGAAATTCTGCAAGATTCTTGCGATATTTGATGAAAATGCACATATTTTTTTCTAGATTTTACCAAAATGACTAAAACGACATAATCCCTCAACATGAGATCACTTTAGTTTGAACTAAATATTTGAAAATCATTCACAACCTGACTCCCTCTGACTCCAGAATCATTGGGATCAGTCCAGGTAGCTGCATGGTGAAGCTGTTAGAGATCATAAAAACATTCCTCTCAGGTTCTGGTGTCCAGCTCAAACAGAAACCGGTTAATGTGCTGCTAAGTACACAAACTGAACCCCACTGATACACTTACTAACCCACTTTACAGCTGTTGATCCGTGTGCTATTTACCCATAAAAGTGTGTTTAAGGTGAACTGCATGCTGGATGAACACTCGGAGCGTGTTGACGTGCACGCGGGATGCACGGCACATGAAAGTGCTCGTTTGTGCAGCCTTGGGAGTGTTTACTTTGACAGTATTGATGCTGTAGATTAACTGTGAGCCTTTGAGCCAGAGCCGCCCGTAGGGACGGAGTCTCACTCTCATGTTTCCATAGCTGGAGGCGCACGGCAGTACACACACACGCAGCACGGCTCTTTAATAGGGCTTGATGTAAGAAAAAACGCGTTTTCTGCTTTTCAAGATTTCATCTCTCCGCTAATCTAGTTTTAGTTTTTCTCTAATTGACTGATCCCAATATAAAGTCTTTTATCTAAAGTCGTTTATATGCTCTATATTTCATTTTACTTTTCTCTCAGCCATTTATAAGGGTGTGAAGTACAAAGCAGTGCAGTTATACCATAAAGGCAGGCTGTTCAGCGCGATATCAAAATCAAATTAATTTCGTCTTAACACATAAAATTGTTCTGGCTGCAGAAAAAGGAATGCATTCCAACAAGGCAGGAGAGGAAACATTAAGATTTTTTTTGTACATTCCATAAACACATTGTGTTCATTGCTAGTGTGGTTGTTGTTAGCGATGTTCCGATCGATGTTGTTTTCGTCAACCATAACGATGACAAAATTATCTCGTTTTCTCATAACGAAAACGAGCTAAAAATAGCTCTTTGGTGACTAAAACATGACGAGACGTGCGGGAGTTTTCGTTGACGCGACTTAGACTTGAGCCTAACTCATAAAAAAATCATGAACTGATGTTTAAATTTCACATTTCTGAACAAGACAAATCTAATAAAATCCATATTCATCTAAGTCCTGTTTAGTTATTGATGTTTGTGCATTGTGTTGTTAAAGGTTGTTCTTTTGATTCTTAAATTATGATAATAAAATTAACATTATTCCCAAGTTTTAAATTAAAAAAACTTTTTCAATGTTTCTTTGACTTTTTCTTACATCTAAATACAGATGTGGCAAAAAAAGTTTTTAGAGACACATAAATATTCATTTTAACAAAGTTTTCTGCTTCTGAGAGTTTGCATAAACTCCAGATTGTTGAAAAACCTGTGCTCAGGTAAAGGTAAGGATCGAATCTTCTCTGCTAATTCCCCTTCTAGCTGATTACTACCATTATTCTTCTGTCCTGTTTACAGTAAAGCACCCTGGGACCATTCACGAGTAGGGTTGGTGCTCAGCTAAGGGAGTAGACTCACTCACAGCTTAGCCTCGGAACACATCCACGAAAAAAGAGTGGTACCGAAACATCCTCCCAGAGGAACTCCTCCAACCATCCAACAGTTCCCGATGAACAATGACCTTTCTAGTATGATGGAGCACCAAAGTTGCTCAGGGAACAAATGATCACCCTTTTGGGGACCAAAACGCTTCAGTTCTGACAAACACCAAGCACTGATTATGTGGGAATGAGCTGCCATCAGTCAGGATTTGGTTTGGATGTTGGATGCCAGCATGCTTGGATGAATTGCAGATGGCTGGAAAAATAAGGACCAACATATTGACTGTTTGCATAAACCTAATCTAATTATCAATAAAAGCCTATGAAGTGCTTGTGATTCTACGTCAGTAACCATAAAACATCTAAAAACACTGAAGTTTGTTAAAACCAAACCTTTTCTCATTTTCACTAATATTATATCAGTGTGAGTTTCCACACAGCTCAGACTCGGTCATTCCTTCTGCATCACTTTTATCAGCCAGACCTTCTGGTTTGTGATACGTAGAGCAGTCTGCTTAATGATGTCTCGTTGGGTCTCTACATATGTGTAGCTAATGACTGTTGAGTGCACAAGATAAAATATTAGTATTTTTTAATTGGTGGGTCCTCCAGGGGTTATAAGAGACTTTTAATCAGTGTTTTACTGAAATGAACCAGGCTATCCTTAAAGTGAGTTGGTCTGTTAACATCAGTCTCAAGTAATTAAAGTGCTTTGGTTCTTATGGTTAGCTGCTCTTCTTTAAAACTAAATCATGACTTCTCAGTATTATTCACTCATTCAAAACCACTCTGTCCTCAAAAATGCATACATTTATTTCAGTTTTCAGGAATGAAATGTAGATTTTAGGATTATTGTAGGGAAAAAAAGGACCCTGTCTGGGATGAATACTTAATAAAAACTCTAAATGTAACACAGCTTTAAGGAAGAGATAAAGGCAAATTCTGATGTGCAGAGTGTCGTAGAGGGAGATTAAAATACCAGTAGTAATGTGGAAAACCCTGGAGGTTAAATGGGTTCATTTACAAGCTACTGCTCACCTCCTTAGGTTTTTAGGAAAAAAAAATCTGAACAGGAAATAAAAAGTAGAAGCTTGAGATTTACCCCCTAAAAAACAAAAAAGTTCTAGAAATGTCTAAAGATGTAACAGTAATTTAATTGAGTTTCTCAAGAAGCAGAAACATTAATGCAGACTAAATCATTTCCTCTAAATATGTCTGATTAGTTTAATCTGTGAGGGAAAATATAACTGGGTCAGGAGTAAAATAAAATCTGATCAGAAAGGAAACTCTTCTGAGTGGATGCACATCTACACACATTATTAGAAAGTGTAAAATAAAAAAGAAACAACTCTTAAAACAGGAAAAGATGTTAAAAATCTTCATTTTCTCAGTCGGACCTCCTGCAGTCACACAAACATGTTGTTGCCCCTTTAAAAAAGGCTCAGATGCAGCGTGGGCTCTGATGAAACCTAATGAATTAATGAACGCCTGCCAGAACAGAGCAGGTGCTCCCCAAAAGGCCAGATGAGTATTCTTTACAGTGACGTGTTGACGCTAAACAGCATCTCCCCGGCTCCACGCTGCGCTCAACCTTTTACCTTTTTGACACTTAAACAAGCGAGCTTTCACATTTCAAGTTGAAAAGCAGTGTCGATATTTTATTGTAGCTTTACTTTTACCAAGATGATGCATCCACAGTGATGTAATAAACTACATATGGGACTTTTACATCTGGTTTCTTTGTGCTAAAAGCAAAAGAAGTATTTTTTTTTAAAGATTCTTCAGGAGTATTATTTTAAATGTTAGAAGTGATGAAATGAACTGATTCACAAGAAGTAGGACATGTTTAAATGCCCTATATTGAACTGTTCTGAGCTTTTTGACGCGTATAATGAAGCATATTGTAAAAATAAATGGTAATTTACATTTTGGATCTCAGTATGTTTTTATATAACTAGATGAATGAAGTTAAATAAATTAATTCTAGGCTAACCTAAAGAACTGTTGTTATATCTGACTGAGATCATGGACAGCTCCTCCAGAGGTAGACTGAGACATCCCAGATGTAAAACTGAGCGCTATCGTAGATCTTTCATCCCCTCTGCTGTAAGAGTGTATAACTCCTCAGTTTAAGCTGTGCTGGTATCATCCTGGTACACAATAACACCAATGCAATATTCAGTATGTGTTCTATACTTGTGCAATACCGGATTCACATTGTTGTCTGTGTCTCTTACAGTATGCTGCATAGTGTTGGTACCAAGTTTGTTTTTATCTTTTATTTGTGTTTTTTTTTATTGATCTAGGATTATAATAGTAGATCACTGCCTATGTGTATATAGATGTATCCTTGTTTTTTTAATTTAAATTTTATTTTTTTTTTTATCTTCTTCTAATTACCTTTTGAGTGATGGTGCTGCTGTGACAAGTGAATTTCCCCACTGAGGGATCAATAAAGTCTATTCTATTCTATTCTATTCTATTTTAACCACAACCCCTAGCCCAGTTTGATAACACATCACCTTCAACTGGATGTCTAATGAGCTACTTGAGCGTCATGAGCTACGTTTAGATTCCCAAATCCATATTATTTTGGTGAAAGTAACTTAAAGTAATGCAAAAGTAGTGTAATGCCTTACATTTTAAAATGAGTAATATTGTAATGTAATGAATTACTTTAAAATGTGAGTAACAAGTAATAAATAATGCATTACAGTTTTGAAGTAACTTGCCCAACACTGTGAGCTACAGGCTAGTTTGATTTAAAGTGACAATATGTAGTTTTTACCATTAATCTCTGGGAATATCCATCAAAATCTTGTTGAAAATGAATTTAATGATGCCCAGCTCCGTAACATATAACCATAAAAAATCAGGTCTAAAATACATTGGTGCAGGTCTATGACTCTGAGCGATGCCATATTAGACACAGTGTTTACTTCTACGGAAGCCTGTGAGGACAAAATGCATTTACAGATTTGTAATAAGCGGTTACAAAACTTTCACCATTCATAAACGTTGTTGTTTTAAACATTTACCTCTTCGCTCATTGCTATTGATGAAACAGAGTTTGATGTGTTTGTCATTTTGCTGGAGGTTGCACTCCCAGGGATTTTTTTCCCTAATGGCCATCCGTTGGCAAACACAAAAATACCACTCGCTTGCAATGATTTAGGTATGTACTGCCCCCTATCGGCAGGGAAAATACACACAGTCACTTTAAACCAAAGCTGTTTTGTAAACTTTCACACTCATTAGTCATTAGTTTCGTACTACATCAGTTGCTTTAGGATGAAAGAAATCTGCTTTGGAACACTCAGGCTAGCCGTTAGCTTGTCAATCTGTTCCGAACTTCATCGTCGCCTCAGCTAAGACTCGTTGACAACTTTTCCACAGAATTTCATAACTTTAATTATTTTGTAATCCCAAGAGAAATGAGCAGCATGTTTTGTTTTTTGGGCTTATTTTGGAACACGGTATTTTGTGTTTTGCTCTGAAATTGAATAATGTTAACTATCTAGTAAAAGCAGATTAGAACCTCTGGTGGTTTAACAAATTCAGACTGAAGATAAACTAGTTTAAAGCACTACAAAAGTCAAAGCAGTGAATCAAATTTCACAATTAACTCTAAATCTTAAAAAATAATTTAATTCAGAACCCAAAATTGTAGAAATTCTAACTTTTTCAGGTAATGTAATTTATTAAAAAAGCCCAATAGGATGTATTAAGAAGGCCATCAGAACGGTTGGTGTGTCTTTAAAAAGTAGTTCTGATAAAATAATCTGACTGAACCGCTGCTCCTCTGAAGCTGAATCAGAAAACAGATGAGAGCGTTTGTGTCTGAATGTTGCTGAGGAGTTTTCCAGATGGTGCACTCTGCAGGAACAGGCAGCTTTTTGTCACCGTTCTTCCATGCAAGCACAGTGCAGAAGCTGCCTGCTGAATGTTGAACTCCTCTGACAAGTACAAGCACTGACCTGCACCCACACTTACCCGTGCACATCTTTACAAATGTGCATGTACGTGCACACAGGTATAGCGGCTCGTAGCCACGAGGGCTCACACAGGCAGACTCCCACCACGCCTGAGGAGGCTAAGTGGGAGGTCGTCTCTTCATATGACCTGTAATGGATAGTGCAGACAAACACACACACACTGAAGCACATCCCAAGATGTCAGAGGAGATGGGAGATCTGTGTTTGTTGTGACTTGGCTTGTCTTTCTGCTTTGCTGCACTAGTTTTGAATCCAGAGTAAATGGACAGAAAACGACACTTTAACACACTTTTGTGGAAAAGTGTTTGTGTGTGTGTGTGTTGTTCTGATATTTCCTCCTCTCCCCCAGTGCTCCATGCCCTCCTGTATTGTGGCCTTTCATGTGACGTGCGCCTTCGACCACGGCTTAGAGATGAAGACCATCCTAGCTGAAAACGACGAGGTGCGTTTCAAGTCCTTCTGCTTGGAGCACAGCTCCTGCAGCTCAACCAACAGCTCGGCCGGCGTGAGCAACGGCAACCACATCAACGGAGCGCACGCTGCAGCCAGAGTCGACGGGACCACCGGCGCTGAGCAGAGACACGAGCTAAACGGCGACTCGGAGCAGAGGCCGGTATCGCACCTGGTTTCTGTGTCGGCGTCGGAGCGAGCTGAGCGGGACCAACTGGAGAGGGAGAAAGTGAGCCAGAGGAAACAGAAGCTCCAGGAGCTGGAGGATGAGTTTTACCGACTGGTGGACCCAAGCGAGGTGGCTGAAAACATGGGGCTGCCCCTCTTACAGGTGTGTAAATCCAAAATACCTTCCTCCTTCAGACAGGATCTCCGTTTTAAATAATCACAAAGCACACATTTGGGGCTAGAAAGGTGCAGCAGCTCAATGATGAGACAGGTCAGAAAAGAAACACCAGTTTTTGCTGCTTTAGAGGCAACAAGTATGCAAGGAGCGTGTGCTCAGGAGGACGTGAAGTTCACCAGAGCGTTGGAGCACACAGGCTTCACAGAGGAACAAGAAGCTGAGGGCTCCAGTGACTGACACAAACTGGGTGGACATCCCATGGTCTGATGGTTGTAATATACTCAAAAAATAGATTTTCTCTGCATTTTATTCATGCACCAAAGTAAAAGCTTCAAATTCATCAATCATGATGAGGACAATGATTTGTTTAGATTAGTGTCTGATAGTAGACCTTAACTCCACTGATGTGAGACGATTCTGAATTACATCTTTAGTTGATTAACAGGCTCTATTTTTTATAGGTGGATTTCTTATATCAGTTTTGGAAGCTGAAGAGGAAAGGCAACCTCAATCAGCCTCTGGTCACATTAAAGAGGGACGAGGTGGACAACCTGGCCCAGCAGGAGCAGGACGTCCTCTACAGACGTCTCAAACTCTTCACTCATCTCCGACAGGACCTGGAGAGGGTAAGTTGGACGCTTTGGGGGAAAACTGTGAAGCTTATGGTGCTAAAATCAGCTTTTAGGAGTTGATTTGCAACATGAAGACAATTCCAAAAATTATAGCTTCCTTGTCATAATATCATCACTTTTGGTGCAGTTACAGATCCGTAAGTAATCTGACTTTGGGGAAAAACCATGCTGCTATAGTGAAGCTGTGTTTATGCGACCCCATCTAACTCAGCTGAAAGAAAAAGACGATGATGATCAGTATCTAACGATTAAGCTGTCATAATAAAAACGTTAGTGAGGTTTTTTCAACTCCCCATTTGCTTTACTGATATCTGAGCTGCAGAGTTGCAGGTTTGTAAGAAAAAGAAACATTTCTCCTCTCCACCGTCAGTATCAGAGCCCACATGGGGCGCACACACCAACCTCTATCCATTTATCCTTACTTGGTTTCCCTTGGATCGTCCTGCTGATATCTCCCCTCCAGGCTCGTGTTTGTGGCGTTTGGATAATTGATCAGAGTTTGCTGCTCTGAAAACCTCGCTGACCCTGAGTTGTATGATTCGCAATCCAAATTACAGCTGACAGCTCATAGCCAAACGTCTCCTGGGACCAGAGTTCAGTGGGATACAGCTCGCTGCGGTCTGCCAGAACCGGTGGAGCTGTGTGGCTTTTTTGCTTTGGACTAAAGTTTGAATCTGAAATGTAAAATAAATGAAATCCTAAGGTATTTGGTTTATGATACTAAATCAATCATAAGGTCCCTTTAGGAACATTTCTAACTATTTTACAGCCTGTTTCCTCCCAGCAGACAGTAAATCAAACTGTCTGGTGTCCTTGTTATATTTCTTCATTTAGAGTTTTGGCGTTGGCTTAGGTGCAGTGCCTTTGGCTCCATCTGTGTTGGTTCAGTTCTGCTTGGTTGACTTCATTTGGCTCCAATCAGTCAGTAAGGAGGCTTCAATTTAAACAAATGACTTAATATTCTGATTAAACCTAAAAGAATGAAATGTTCTTTAATTTTGTCTCTTTTAAAGCAACACTAAGAGTCTCCTCACTTCTCCACCCTACTGGTTGAAAGTGGAATTACAACTATCTTAAACAACCCTGCCACAACCTGCTGTAGCTAGCGCTAACAACGAGCTAACGCTAAACCCAACTGATACTAAATAAGATGCAAAGTAAAACAATCTACATTGTTGGACAAATAATATTATTACATTCAAGTCCAGTAGCAGCAAAGCCAGGTCACCATCAGTCCGTGACTTCATATCCTCCTTTAGCTTCCTCAAACCTGTGTAGAATGCGCCGATATTCATTTTGGTTTTAGCTCTTTGCTTCGCCTCTAAAGACATTACTGTCTTACTTTTAATTCCAGCTTTACCATAATGCCAACAAGAAAGCAAAAATCTTCTTTTTCTTCATCTTGTGATTTTTATTGACGGTCAACAAACTGAAAAAGCTAGCTGCTAGCCTTTGTGTTAGCTACCAGTAGAGTAAAGAGTTAACACCCGTAAAGCAGGTAGAGAGCTCCCCTCGTGTACCTACCTTTGTCACAAAACTGTTAAGTGCAGTTTCTGGTCAGCAGAGGGCTGCAGAATGGTGTCAGATCTCAAGTTGCTAAAGTTTCTACCTCAAGAATCACTGAAACCACTTTGAAAGCAATATCTTAAAGTGTTAAAAACTCTTTAATGTTGCTTTAAGAGTGATTGGCTTTCAAAGGTGTGGTTCACTGAAAACAAATTTTTTAATTATTATTTTTTGATTATAATCGGTCACTCTGAGTTTTTCATGCAGGCTGAACATGAAAATAGTCTCCTACACGTATCTGCTACATTAGCTTCTGACAGAAAATAGACGTGAAACTCTAGGATTTGAAAAGCCTGACAGTGTGACCATCACTTAACATTCATGGACTCACCCATCTTGGCTCACGACGGGGAAGGCTGTTGTTGGTTTAGCGTTCAGGAAACAGCAGAGAACGTCTTGACTAGTAGAAACTGTTAGCCAATCAGAGGTGAGATGTCCAAATATCAGGAAATAAGACTCCAAATCCTGCCGTCTGAAGCTCTCCTCTGATTTAGTTTCTAGATCCTGAAACAGCTGCACCAGGGCTTTTTGTACCCAGAATACAACTTACAAGGCACTCATTCCTACTAGAGACCACTGCAAATGTGTTGATTAAACAAGTGAACCACACCTTTAAATAACTTAGTTTGAGATAAATACAACCAAAGATAACAGTCTCTTCTTTAGGCTGTCTTCTAAAAGTCGAAAAATAAACATCTAACTGTTTTTCTTCTCATTTTCTGTTGCACTCTGCATTATTTTTTTCACTCCCACTCACGGACAGCGGCGTACTGTACTTACAAATAACCTTTACTTTAAATAATCTGTATTTAAATAATAAGAGCATGACACTATGGCGGTATTTATTTTCTGTGGACTTGTGTAACTGTAGCCATCCCACTCCTGCCTCCGTTGGTCAGGGTTTATTGATTGTTGCAGGCCTTGCTAACCTCCTGACCAGTCAGTGTGTCCATCGGCTCCATAACTCTTCTCCCTGCAGACTCGCCATTATTGATGAGATTTGTGAGGTGAACCATACCACTTCAAGCCTCTAAAGTTAGCTCAGTTTATCCCATCAATAACCGCTTAAACAGCTGATTTAATGTACTTCTGACAGCACGCTGGGCAGAAACAGCTGTCTTTGCATCAGTCTGACGCTTTGTTTATCTTTCTGTCATTTCATATTCTGGCCAAAGCTGCAGGAATTATTTATGTGTAATGAAGCTGTCAGTCACATGGAGGCAGTGGGGACATAAAAATGTGTCTGTAATGGATTTCTCGTTGGCAGTTGAGTGTGTACAAAATGTGTGAAAAATGCCAAAAGAACTTGGACTTCTTGAACTTGACACATGATTAATTCAGGTCGGGTGCAGAATCTCTAACGCTATCGCGCAGTGTTTCTGAGGAGGACAAATTAACAGAAACACTGTTAATTTGTTGTGACATTAAATTTAAAGTACCTAACTTTTAAGCTGAACTGTGGAGTACATCATCCATAATTATGTCTCAGTATCATGCGTTGGTGTTGCTGAAAATAGTCCTGAGGTATGTTTTATGCATAAACCTGGGCTGGAATAAAGTCCCAAGTATTCATCACACAATGGTGAAATTACATCGGTGGTACAATTACAATGGTAGTCGTCATTAAAAAAACTATAGTAAGCATGAATATTTTAAAATAATCCACTATTAAAACACTTTTCAGTGGCCATGCTGTTTAAAGTCTTTGGTGTATCAGGGTGTCTCAGACAGTGTTAAGTATTAAGGCAGCACAAGAGCTTTTTAGGCTGTCAGAAGGAACCAAATATGTAGGGTGACTGAATTTTAAATTAAGGTTGGGTGAGGACCTAGAATGTAAACCAACATTTTCCTTGTTGTTGTTGAATAAAGACAGCTTGGGTGGTCAACAGTAGCGTGCCAAAAAGTCAACGCCGTGTGTGACCTACTTTTTATGTAAATTAGAAAGTTTAAAAAGGCGAGAGAAAACCTTCTGTTCTGAGAAAGTCTTCCTTAACACGTCATTAGGGGGAGCCACGCCTCCTCAAACCTGCATGTCTCCAGTGTCTGAGGCCTTCTGGGGAAACCAACCAATCAGCTCATTATCATATTCATGTCCTGGCCGAGTGGGCGGGGTCAACAGCTCTTTTCACAATAAGGCTGGTTTAGGGGTTTTAGAATGGCCTGTATCAGGGTTCCTGGGACAGATGAAAGTCAAATGAACATTTCTTATGCTTTTTAGAGGCTCAGAGCTCTGTTTTAGATTGTTGATTAACTGCATTCTAGGTCCTCTTTAAAAATGTTCCTAAGTGATATTCGTCAGTCGAAAAATTGAGTGACGTTTAGACATTTTGTTGGCCTGAGACATCGCACCAATTAAGTTTTCAGTGATCATTTATGTTGGATTGTTGTGAACCACCTATTTTATTGGAGTATTTTTATTGGACCCTTGACTGTTGTGTCAATGATACAGAATAAGGCTTTGAACAGTGAGGTAGACATTATTATGGATTTCTGACTGGTTTGACTCTTTATATAGTTATGGTTGCATCCTTGAATGCCATATAGCTTACTAATGATGTATAATATGTATATGTTTATAGAACGAGTGTTGCAAGAAAGGCTCTGGTTTGATGTGGAAGTTTGTAATCGTCCATCCACAAGACAAATTCATAGACATAAAAAATAATATCGCCCATTAAAAAGCAATTGGCGAAGGGCTCAGACTTTTGCCAATGGTGGATTTATCTGTCCAATCACCCAACCTTGTTTTAAAAAGAAAGTGTAGCAAAAGTTATTTTTGAAGTCTCACCGTCTGCACATTGTGAGCAGAAAAAAGTTGATTCAATGAAGGAAACAGATCTAACAAGTCATCTGCATCTGCTTACATGTTGGCTAACACTTTAGCCAACGTTTTGTTCCTGAAAGTCAATTTTGTTTGCTGTTTTAACTGGAGGCTGAGTGCACGAAGTATAAAGTTTTTTCATTTATTGAGGCCAACTTCATTTATTTAACTCAGCTCTGGGCAAATGCTGATTATTTTAATTAAAAGGTAAATAAAAAAAAATTCGAACACTGGATATGTGTAAAATGATGAAAATTGTTACCAGTAGAAATAATAAAAATATTATATTTTTAGAGTTGCTGGAAAACCAAGTAATGCTGTTGGTTCTATTGTGTTTGTGTGCAATATTTTCTGTTTCTAAGAGCACTTTTTCCATATTTTAAACACATTTTAATAGAATAATATCAATAACTGTAATAGATTTCTTCATAGTTGTAATCTAAATTTTCATACTGTTTTATTCCCATAATAAACTACAATTAGAAGTATTTTTTTTAGATTTTTGTAGTTCCATCTTGTTTATTTATATAATTAGCCACATCAACACCGTGCAAAGACACACATCCATCTCTAATCCAACAACATGCAATCAGTTAAAGTCAGTTTATTTCTATAGCGCCAAATCACGACAAGATTCTTCTCAAGGCACTTCACAAAGTAAACATTTCAATACAGTTCAGTTCATTAAGCCAGTCAGCAAAACGTTTCCTATATAAGGAACCCAGCAGATTGCATCGAGTCACTGACTTGTGTCAGTGTCTTTTCAGCAATCCCCATACTAAGCAAGCATGTAGCGACAGTGGAGAGGAAAACTCCCTTTTAACAAGAAGAAACCTCAAGAGGATCCTAGCTCAGTATGAGCAGCCATCCGCCACGACTCCCTGGGGGTTGAGAAGATAGAGCAGGCAAACACCCATTATATACCCCCCCCCCACCACACACACACACACATAAACATAACACATAATCCAGCTTCAAGTCAATCATGTTGTGCAATAGTTTAGTAATGTTGCATATAGTACTGTGAAAGGTGACTTTATGGTTTGTATGATTGCAGCTTCAGGGTGCTGTGGAGCACGTTGAACTGAAGCTCCTCCACATTGAGTCCCGGCCCTTCTTCTCCGAGTCTGAGAGAGAAGAATTGATTATGCTAGCTGCTGGCAGGATTGATCTCCACTTGGTCACATATTGGCCGAGAGAGTGTTGACAGCTCACTGCTACTGATGCGAGTGGCTGTCGATACGCCCCGCGAGCTCCCTTTCACTTCATCTGTCTTCTTCACTTTCACTCCTCGTGGACCTCTCCTCCCTTTACCTTGTCTTTTCGTCTTGATCTTTACCTCCCTCTTCTTTCTCACCTGTAGGAAGCAGACGTGTCATCGATCGTATTGGCGTCGACTCATATTTTTAACCCCTGTAACTTGTTTCGATTTAACTCTGCGGATAAATGTTGCACCTGTTTGGTTTGTTCCTCTCGTTTTTTCCTTTCATTCCAATAGTGTTTGTGTTTGGAGACAAAAATCCATGTAGGAGAATATTCCAATCATCTCAGATTTTCTGTCAAATTGAAACGCTGCCATCCTGTCATCCCTCGACCCCAACCCAATCAGACCCCTACGAGCGAACCCCTTCAGCCTGCTGCTGCGGTGAATAAGTGTGTGTGTGTGCGCATATTTGTGGCGGAAGATTCCGGGGGCTAACGTCGGGGTGGATTATCCCCCTCCTCTTCTTCCTTTGAAGTGCTGCCAATGGAACGAATTGCACCGTGCTGTCCCTAATGCACTGGTGAGCTTTCTCCATTTCTTTACTCCTCTCCTGAGCGCTGCCCAAGACACCCCCCTCTCCTCCTCTCCCTCGCCCCTCCTATCAAACCCATCACTCATCCAATCAGCACGCAACATGTCAGAGCGTTGTGATTGGAGAGCGTGAGGAAGCTGGTGGGTGTTGCAGGGATTTTTGGGTGGCGGTTAGACTTGTTTTTGGTCAGGCGTAAGGTGCATTAGAAGGTTTATGCAGGAGTAAAAATATGAAAAGGTGATTTTGGGGGAGAGCCGGTGTGAATGAGTGCCTTTTCATTTCTCATTTCCCCTTGCATGTTTTCATATTTAAAACCGTTTGAGTCAAACTGTTGCAGTCAGTCTTTCACCCACCCGTCAGCACATCGGCACCACAGCCAAGGCTGGCACAGCGTCCGATGGCACAGTGCCCTTCTGTGTCCTGCCCTCTGCTCTCTTGGCATAACACAGAGTCCAGCAGGTTGGCGGTTCCACGCCCAGGAGGAACAGAGAAGTTCACGTACGAGGCTGTCGTCTTAAAAGAGAGGGAAAGTTGTCGTCATGTTTTATGTAACTTCCAGTGAATGCAGACAAAAGAAGAGAACTTTTATCTAATTAGAGGAAAGAGTATTGATTAAATCTAGTGAGAGATTGGAAAAGTGAAATAATTCTGGAGTGAAAAGTAAAGATCTGGATTTAGGATGACCAGACTTGGATAGAAAGCAGCTGTAAGCATTGAGCTGCTGGTTTGAAAGCAGCAGGTATCAGGTGGACTTGTTGGTACGCTGTGTGCAGGAACCAGTGGGAGAAATGTTATTTCTCCTTGCCTACAGCTTACAACCTCACCTCTCGATGCTTCTGTTTTGCAGGAGAGGGGGTTCAGACGTAAACAATAATCGGAAACTTACGCTGTGATATAAGAGGCCGTCTACGGCTGAGGAGCATTAATAGATTTAGAAGATGTGCAGAAATTTGGCCGGAATCAGGGATGTGAGTTTCTGGCAGTCTCAAAGAGCGATTGTGTGCTGCCTGGGGAAATCCCTTTAAGAGCGTTTTTTATTGTAATCAGATACCACAAATGCATAAATGTATGGGAAAATCTACCGAACTGACAGTGTGGAATTCAGCAGGCTGCAGGCAAAGTGATCTGGTGCTCTCTGTAACGTACACTTGACCCAGTTCAAAGTTTGTCAGGTTGATTTAGGAACCAGCGCTCTGGGGCACTGAAATAATTTGGTTTCCACATTCAAACCTATTGAGTTCTGTATGAAACTCTGTTTAAAACACCAAATCTCAGGTTTGTTTCATTATTCCTGCAGAGTCGACTTCCTGTTGGATGAAAGTAGTCCCTTCTGGCCAAGCAAAGAACTGGTGCCTAGCAAACTGGGACCTGTTTGATGGAAAAACCCTGATTATGGATTGGGAGCTCTAGGGTATTGAGTCATAGTTGGGAGGATTTCTGTAAAAGGATTATTGGACACACTTGTCCATCCTGAGTCATTTTGGTTGAGTTGATCTACTCTGCAGGATCTACGGGTACCCTTCAGGTCCAGTTCATCTACATCTACATGGATCTTACTTCCTTTAACTAAATATTGATCAGCTGTCCGTTTGAGGGATAAAAACAGGATTTTTCAAGCATTTTCCCCACAAAGTAGCAACAGCATCAGTCATCTGGCTCACCTTTGGTGCTTCATTTCCAGCTGATTTATACAGACGTATCTCCTCACACAGGACTTTTCCCTCCTCTTTGTCATCCTGGGTGTCGTAAGTTTGCCCGACCGCTCATCTGGCATGAAACCATCTCTCGAGTTATGTAATGTTCGAGAGGGTCACGGAGAGGACAGAAGCGTGGAAAGAGCTGAACACACTCATTCAGTTATAGAATCCCTCTTTTATTTTGTTGCACACACACACACACACGGTTCTCACTTGTCAGCTTTATACACTTGACTACTTTGTACACATGTTCTCAACGAGGCACAGAGACTGTGTAAACTAACTGATCTCATACACCTTCAGAGGTAAGCAGCTCCTCCACGCATATTTCACACACACACACGCTGAAAGGGTTGGTTTTGCTGTGGGCCAGACGGACCGAGCCTTGCAGCAGACAGACGCACCCTGTTGGATCAGCACCAACCTGGCTCCCCACACGCCGCTCTGCTCCAAACCTAATACTGGCTCACAGTCCCTTCCTCTTAGACCGCTTTCTGCTTCCAAGATGCTTCCAGTTACTCAGAGAGGTCCAAATACAGGAACTTTTGTGTTTTTTTCTTTCTGTGTCGCATCAATAGTTACTATTATATCTTAACGTTCAGCAGACACTCTAAGTGTTTCACTAGCCATCCAGGTCTGTGTTGTACATCCAGGAACTGACCTGGAAGTCTGTTCAGCTCTGCTCCAGATGTGAGGAGGTAGAGTAACATGAACCCCCGAGGGACGCGGTCTGGTTGTTTCCTCTCCTGTAAAATATTTAGAATAACCCCTGTGTTGTATACGATAAGCTGCTTTATAAATAAATTTGTTCTGCATTGGTTTACAACCGGTCTGCTGCAGGATGTTGGACGACGTTCACGTTTGTACATCGATTCTCCTGAGACGTTTCCTCATTTGCTGAAAACTTCAGGATTGATGGGACTTTAGTGTATATAGTTTTGAGAAATGATCAGACAGGAGATTGATCTTCCTGTTTCCGCAAATATTATTGAGACGTTCTGTAACTTAACTCCGTGGGTGTTTTTTACTCAAATACATTTTAAACTTTGAGGTTTATTTTGTATAATCCATCCATCCGTTATCGTCTGCTTATCCGGGGACGGGGGCAGCAGCCTATGAGGCCCAGACTTCCCTCTCTCCAGCCACATGGGCCAGCTCTTCCAGGGGAATCCCAAGGCGTTCCCTGGCCAGCCGAGAGACATAATCCCTCCAGCGTGTCCTGGGTCTTCCTTTTGGTCTCCTCCCAGTTGGGCGTGCCCGGAAAACCTCACCAGGGAGGCGTCCAGGAGGCATCCTGACCAGATACCCGAGCCACCTCAACTGGCTCCTCTCGATGGGGAGGAGCAGCAGATGTTTTGTGTAATAAATCATACAAATTTAGACTATTTTGTGTTTTTCTAAAATATTATATTTTTGTTGCTAAAATAATGGACTTGGAGGAAACTTTTAGGCAAGAATAATAGTCTTTGTGGGCTTCAGTTTGATTCTTTGAGGCAAACGACTCTGACATCTCCCCAAAGCCCAGCAGAACTCAGCAGCTGAAATGGTTAAATTTAAAATAAGTTCTAGTTTTTAGTTTAAATATGACTCTTCTTTGTTTCTCCCCCTCTTTGATCTGCTTGCAAGCCTCGCTGCATCTTTCTGTGTGAGCTGAAGGCAAGAACAGGCTTTACACCTTCATGTAGCCTCAAGCTCCATTTACTCTGCTGGAAACCGCCTGTTGAGATCCACCGCTGTTTAAAATGCTGCGTGCCAAGCTCGACTGTGTAACTCAGCCCTAAGGCGACAAAGTGCACAGAGAGCTGCTCCTTTGGCTCTAGCCTTTGATATTGCTTTGCCACAAGGTCACAGAGCTGCCTTCCAGGGTACAAGGAGAGATCAGAAATGCCTAATTATGCCAACTACATGCGCTCTGGGAATACAGATGGAGAATGGGATCTATAACTTCATTCAAGTGAGGGTCACCAGTTTCTGCCAGGTTTGTTCTACCTTAAAGTTTGAAGGTACCAGCAACACGATGGGTGTCTGAAGCTGATTATGTCTTCATTTATTGGAAATGATTTACGGATCTAATGATGTTTGCCATTGAGGATCTGCCGTTATCACTAAGGACAATAACAATATTTATATTATTTTTGTATGGTTGACATTCCTGTTTGATGCTGGAAGTCGGGTGTGAAACCTGACAGAATCAAGTTTATTTAAGGATAAATATTTAATTATGGATGCATTTCTGCAACACGCTAATAAGGAACACTGACTTCATTTCAGGACTCTGTAATTTTTGTGGAATTTTGAATACCTGAGTAGTTAATGAGGTTAGTTGTAAGTAGAATACTTGTGTCTGTTAACCATGGATGATGTACAACAGAGACCGGACTGCCACTCTGAAGTTGCAAGTGCGGAATTCTGGCCACAGAGGGCGGTGGGGGTCTGAGTGACGATTCATTAACCCTGTAGAGTCATTTTTAGCACATACTGGCTCAAGAAAATGATTTAAAATATGAAAAAGTTTCATATGGCATTAATAGATTTGTAAAGACGGTGAAAAGCTTGGAATCTTTGTGCAATTTTGGAGAAAATTTTATATATTATGTTCTTACAGATTGTCAATTTAGCCAAAAATTAAGAAAAATATTATGTAGTATGCTGCTGGTTGTCATTTTAAAGGAGATATTACGCAAAACTCGCCTTTTGCATCCTTTTGTGCTGCCATGTGTGTCTCTACTGCTTCTATAATCACTTCAGACATGAAAAAAAAAACATTCAACTTGTTTTCTGTCAGTTTGGTTTTAGGAATTGTGTGTGCCTAAAACAAACTGTTTCAAAAGGATCCTGCTTGTGATGTCACAAAGAATAAAACACCTCTCACATGAAAGAGAGAGCTGCTGCAGTAGGAGATAGGTGGGCGTGGCCAGCTCCAGCTTGTGTTCTTAAAGTGATAGAGTCCTGAAACGACTCATTCTGGAAGGTACTGAAAATATCAAGAATGCAACTGCCAAAATCGCTTCATGTGAGCAGGATTTTGTGCAAAGAACTTCATATATATGTTTTTTATTGACTATAGATCTATTATAACTTAAGAAAAAAAAGTCAGATCATGTCAATTTAAGGGAGAAATAGGAATGTGTTTGACATCAGTCTTTGCAGCTTTGCATGATTACATGAACTTTTTTTCTCCTAATGCACTTATGGAATCACCGTTAAAGTCTGGTGAACTTTAGGTGACATGCAGGTTATTCCGATTCTTTGGTGCATCATTTAAATGTCACTTTATAGCCTTCCGCTTGTATCGCTACGATCCAAAGACCACCTCAGCTGAAGTCACTAAAACTCCACAAAGGAAAATCCAAGAAGTTCTTTTGTATAAACGTCGTTTCTACACTATATAGAATTTGATTTGGGTTTCTCCTGCAGCTTAATAGTCACAGAAACCTGCCGTTTGGCTTCAAGTTGAGCTTTTGCATCTGAGCCTGTCTCTTCTGTGTGCTTTATGTGCTGCTGGAATCTGCATTATGTAACAGTACAGGACTCTTTGGAAGCAACATAAAACATTTTTTTATTCTTTGGGAAATAAAACATCTGCAGACAGACTCAGTCTTTTTTCCCCTCATATTTTAAGAGTCTCAGAGATATTTTCCTTGATATTTCTTGCCTGGATGATGACGTCCAGCTGCCAGACTTCTCCAGGCTGTTTTAGAATCGACTTTTTGTCCAGACTACCTGCAGCTGTCGACCAGTTCAGCGGCAACTTAAACTCTCCTAAATCATCCGACTTTGTGAGATTACCACCTTTTGTTATTCTAACCTGTTATCATGTTACTCTTTGCAATTTTATATCAAGTTCTGTTTTAAAACTTACTTGTAAAATAACACATTTCAGGATTTTTCTCCTGCCTCTTTCGCGTTCATCACTCTTTCTCTCCATCACCTCCTCCTCTCTCTGGATATCCCCAGAATCCCGCTGCCTCTCTGATATAAGCTTTGCTGGATGAAATAAATATGAGGCAAGAGCGGTATAAATATTTATAGCTGCTCTGGCTGTATAATTCTGCACGGTGGTGTGTTGTTGCCCTTTGTGTGCATACATACATGTAAGGTGCGCGTGTGTGTGTTGCATGTTTTCAGACCCTTGGCTGGATCAGGTGCCAAACCTGCTGCAGAGATAAATAATTCACTGAAAGTTAAACCTTGAATTCACATCACTTTGAAAAGACAATAGGAGTACCGTTGCAGCATATGTGCCCTCATACATGGAGGATTAAATGCACTCTTGCACCTACATGTGTTTGGCACAGATGGGCTGTCATGCAATAATCCTGCATGAAAACACATGCATGTAAATATAAATATGCATGAAATTAAATGCACACTTTGACACATTGATAAGCTTCGATCCATACAGACTTAAGTTTCTACACGATGTTATGTGTTACCCATTTATTCTTTGCATTTCTGTTTGTGTGCATCCAAAATGTGTTTCTACTTTTGCACATGAGCACGTTTTTGCATGGAGCTTCGCATCACACTCCTGCAGGCTCACTAGCTAAGTTACATACAGACAGAGGTGCATCAATAAGTAATGGGGGAGATATGAGGGCCCCCGGTTGACCCAGGCCTTTAATATTTTACAGTAGGGTCTCAGAAACGGTGCTGGACGACAACAGCTCGACCGTAAAATCTCTCTCCAGTGGACTAGACGTCAAGCGCCGCCCCCTAAGGTCCAATTTAATAATATCCTCTGAGATCCTGTCAATGCTGTCAGCTCACACGGTGCTTTGTAGAACTTTGGTGGAAAAAAAACATAATCAGTGTGTGTAGGATTAAAAGCTTTTCTGCTGGGTTTTTAGGAAATGTCTAAACATTAAAAACACGCATGACAGAGGAAAAATGGTTCTGCTATGTCGTACAGGTGAATCCTTAAGTCAAATTGTTTTTCATCACAGGTATTTTTCTCTAATTTATTCTCACCTTCACATAATCCAGAATAAACAATTGTCATGATGGCTGCACTTTAAACTTCAGCTAGAGGGGAGTAAAATCTAAAGCTCTTTATAGTAGCAGTTGAGTGCCTGTGTCCACTGTTTTTCTCAAAAATAAGCAAAAGAATAAAACTGAGCTGTTATTTTTGTAATCTTTCTCCTCTGTGCATTTTCATTATTTTACATTTTGTAAATTATTTTGCACTTTCATTCATATTTGTAAAATAATTGCAGTTCTAAGGAAAAACTGTCACTCAATATCATCACCACATGTAATAACAAGCTGAAAGTAACCCAAAAGCCCCCTGGTGGCTGGCTGCAGTATATGCTTGAAGTCCCGCCCCCTGCATGGAAATGAATGAGAAAAGTTTTCAGACTAGATCTTAAAAATGCACCCGAAGAATTTTTTTTACCATGCTGCAATACATACACACATGTGTGTGTGTGAATTTTTTTTTTTTTGCAGCAAGGTAAAAACTACATGAATCAACCAGTCGTCTACATGGCTAAACTAACAGTGCAAACATGAAACAGACAGACATGCAGCTCTGTTGGGTTTATTTTCTAACCAGTAGGAATTCTTTCTCCTTTTATTGCACAGTTTACAAATTTGTGATCACAAACTCGCAACTTGGTTCCTTTAAAGGCATACTATGCAACTTTTTCATAGTTTTAAATCATGTTCTTGAGCTAAAATGACCCTTTACAGGGTTAATGAAATGTTACTCAGACCCTCCCACCCCTCACCCCCTACCCTCTGTGGCCAGAATACCACACTTGCAACTTCAGAGTGCTGGTCCAGTCTGCTGGACTTAGAAAAAAAGGGCTGACATACCTGGTGCTGCAGTCTGCTTCCAGGATGCTTCCTGCATGTTTTAGATCATGAACACAGCTGATTTGTTTGATTTAGTGATGAACCACTCCTGTAGACACTAATGAAGGCTGAGGAGACATTTCAGCAGTTAGATTAAGGTGTTAAAAAGACCAACGCACAGCGAGGAGATAAGTTTCACTTTTGCTTTCACTAACGAACACTAGGAGGTGCTAAAAACAAGCCAAAACTGCCAAGTGTTCCTTTAAGAAATGGGAAGGTGCCATAAGGAATATTTGCAGAAGTGCAAGGAAGACCATTGCTTTTGTTTGTTTGTTTTTGTTTTAGTACTTGTGACGATAAGTAGTTTTTGTTTCCAGACAGAAATATTGATTTATCTAAGAGTTTTTGTTATTTCACAGATGAAATGTGTTTTTTGTGTTTTTTCTTCTGTCTAGTGCATAAAATACTTACTGTCTTTAAAAAATGGTGATCAAAGCTTCCTATGATGATAGGCATCTGGGCTTAAAATCAATTTCCATTTTGCTCTTTACTGCATTTACTTATTTTTTTGAAGTAATGCTTTTATTTATAGTCCAGTGTTCCATTTGTTTGAGTGTTGGAATCAACCCCAGATGACCACTTTAGATCCCACAGACTGATTTTTCTGCTCATCAAAAGCAAGATGCTGTAAAGAAAAAAGAAAAACGTTTTTTTTTTTTAAACTAACAGAGGGACATTTATTGTTTACCGTCATCGCTAAGTGCAGCCGTCTGCAGCTGAAATATTACCAGCCTGAATCCCATTGCCAGCATACTTCAGTGATGTTGTGTCTGAAACTGTAAACGGCCTCTTGATCCTCGCTTCTTGGAAGCTGATGTTTATTTGATGGAAAATGAGGCGCTTTAAGGTTGCTAAAGAAAACGTTTATTGGACAGTTAAATGTTTTTATTATATTGATTTCATTTCTCCCGACGTGATCCTGGAGGTCTGTTTCCTGCATGTTTTCACACCAGTGTGGGATTCTTTTTGTTTTATTGGTGGATCTGAACCTGCGATTGACTGGGAGCATAAGTTATGATCCTTACGCACACATTTTCAGCCCGATCACCTGCCTCCACTATGTTTTATGTTGAGAACAGGCTGAACTCGCTCGCCTGCTGTCATCAGTCTGTAAATCCACAGCACGGTAAATTAAAGCTAATTGGAAGGTTGCAAAGATTACAGTCAGCTGAGCATGCATTGTTAGAGCCAGAAATCCATCACTTCCCAAATGGAGTTTCACTCTAAAGCTCCGAATGCAATCTTCATGATGTTCCCCCGTGCTATAATTTTATCTCATCCAGCCTCTCGAGCCATTACGGGATAAAGCCTCCCCGCTGAGCACGCTGAGCGTCTGTAAACACATTCCTCAGACCTCAGCTTACCCCTGACTGGTCATGTAATAAAACACAGCCAATTAGGCTTTACACCTTGCTGTGTGAAGCCCTTCCCCTGCTGCTGAGTGTGATTTGAGTCTGAATAACTTCCTCTGTAACTTCCCCTCCTGAGAAGAGGTGGATGGACAGGAACCTTTACCTAACAAATAGAGCGAGTCTTCGCTCTCTCTCTCTCTCTCTGAAGGAAGTACCACATCTGTTCATTAGAGCTGAATCAGACATCACTGAGAGAAATCTCCTCTGTTCTCCTAAATGAGGCATTTCAAGGATTTGATGGTGCTTGAATTTTAAATAAAATCCTCAAAACTGTAACTGAGGTTAGTTTACGGCACAAAGACATTTACTTTTAAGCAAATATATGTATAAACCATCAACCGTAGAAGAAGTTTAGTGCTTAAATTGGATTTTTGGATGACGTTTTATGACTGTTTTTAAGTTATAATAGTTAATTTTACTAAATCCCTCTCACTTATATCAGCTGTTTTATTTTTCACAGTTTCACTTGGATGTGAGAGGGGGTTCTGTTCTAATTTCCCCATTTGTGATGTCACAAATGGGGACTTTTTGAAACAGCAAATAATTCCTAAAACCAAACACCTAGAAAACAGATGAACAGGTATTTTCCACATTTGGAGTGCTTATAGAGGCAACAGAGACCCACATGGCACCGCAAAAGGGTGTAAAAGGTGAGCTTTGCAAAATATGTTCCCTTTAAGAAATTTTATAGATTACAAAATTACTAAATTACTTACGTTAACAAATGCCATCCCTCTGCGCTCAATTTAAAATATTCTTACATCTTTTATTTGTGGCAAATAGCGATAAACATATTTTACAATAATGCATATTCATCATGAGCAAATTCTACCTGCTGGCAAGTAGACGATGTTTTGCATAGAAAATCATTATTTATTTAAGGATAACGTGTCCAAAAATTTCCAAAAGCTCCCACTGGTCCCTTCTTTTAATCCTGTCGGGCTTTACGCACGCTGCATGCAAGGCTTCCAATCCATGGTGTCTGGATACTTTGTCAAGTGAGATTCTGGAGACAATTTAATCCCTTCCTAAATCCTGTTTTGTTTGCTGACATGAAACAGTTTGCCCAATAAAACCTCACCAGTGGAGATGAGAGCTTCTAGACTAATAAGGTTTTCATCAGTGGGATTTGATCTTTAAATATTTACTGTTAGACGTGGCGGGGGTACACACTTGCCTCTCATTTTAATTAAATTGTGTGTGTGTGTGTTTGAACGTCTTGTGTTCCTCTTTATCTTGAGCGGACAGTGCATGAGGACTGTGAAAAGGGGGAACAAGAGGTAAGGTGAACCACCGTCAAGAGAAGGAGGAAGACTGAGCTGAGCTGAGAAGATTAGGCTGAATGAAAATATAAAATAATTTAGAACTCCAGATTTCCTTCCTAGTTTGTGTGTGTGCGTGCATACATGTATGTATGTGTCATACATATGATGACACATACATACATGTATGTATGTGTCATACATACCTGTATGATGACACATACATACATGCATGCATGTGTCATCATACATACCTGTATGATGACACATACATACATGCATGCATGTGTCATCATACAGGTATGTATGATGACACATGCATACATGTATGTATGTGTCATACATACCTGTATGATGACACATACATACATGCATGCATGTGTCATCATACATACCTGTATGATGAGTGCACACATATATCAAGTGGAATTGTTCACATCTGAGGGCAACAACTTGTTTAATCTTAAACACAAGTGAAGAGACAACACAGAAACATCTGCTCTCTGATTGGAAGCTGACGTTGCCATGGATTCCAGGTGGGCGGGGCTAGAGTACTAGACAAGCAGGGTCTAATAAATCATGTATTTTGAGTAAGTGATAGACTTTGTGTGTGTGTGTGTGTGTGAGTGTGAGAGAGGGAGAACGGTTTCAGTCTGATGCTCTGACCCACTTTCTACTGTTTCCTTCCTTCTCCTCTCTTATCTCTCTCTCCTTTCTTTCTCCTTTTTTCCACTTGTCTTTCTTCCTCCCTCCTTCCCTGCAGCTCTCCCTTTATATTTTAAATAACTTTAATCCTCTTTCATTCACGTCTCTCTAATAGGAACTACTTCTTTTTAATATTTTACTTAACATTAACAATTTTTATGTTATATAGCTGTTTTTTTTTTTTAATTTTCACATCATTTACCTTTTGTGTGTGTGCGCACGTGTGTGTGTGTATGTGTGTGTTGCTAGTCTTACTGTCCTGTGCAAAAGTCTTAAGTCATCCCTAAATCATCTATCTTTAGTTTTCAAGAAGGCAGAATTTCTAATAATATCCTAAAATTGTCTTTCAAAAAATACTTTTGGCAACTTTTTCATTTCTGTGGTTCAGTATTTGTACCAGACCAGTTTGATTTATCATCCAGTGTTTGCTTTAAAATTAGGAAATCAACTAAAATAAAGCACATGCATCAGGACTATGGAAAATAATCTATAAGTCTGTTAGAAACAGGAACAATCCACCCTGTTGATGATAACCCCACTCTCTGTCTATCACTTATATATCTGGTATTTTTTAATCCATTCAACATAAACTCAATACTTTTGCAAATTCCTTTATACATAGATGTCGTCCTGCTGCATGTAACCTTCATCAGGAGCTATTCAACACCCTTTCATACTCAGCACTTTTATAAAGATTCTATTTATTCACAGTTCAGATCTAATAAAACTTATTTCTGCAGATTCTGTGGAGAGACGCGGCAGTTCATTTAGCTTCTTAAATGAAAAACTGTCTAAATGTTTGTGAAAAAAATAAATCCAATATCTCCCAGGTAAATTAAGATGAATACTTTGAGGTTAAACTTCCAGCCACACATTTTTAATCAGCTGCTAAATCATTTGCATATAAATATGTGGGGTGGGAATAAGATTCTATCAGCAGAAGCCTTCTGGTTTTCATTTGTAGTCTGTTTGTACTCAGTTGACCCAAATCTGTGTTTGCATCTTTATTTTTTAATAATTATGTTTTTACTGCCACAGACAAATTCAAACAGCCCATAAAATAATAAATAGCTGCCCGTCTTCATTAATTATGCATCTAATTTCATTCAGACAAGGATGTTTACTCTTAATGTGACACTGAGACTTTGAGTATGGAGTCATATTAATATTGACCAATCACATTTAAGCAGGCTTTGGTTGGATGCACTTCAACCATTTTTATTAGATAAAAAAGCTAAATGTGCCGTTTAAAACCCAAATCTAAAACGTGTGCTAATTTCTGCCAAACGTGAAGCATTTTTAAAATTCTTACTATTCTTGTGAAGTGTAGAATTATAAATATTATGAATATTTTATATGTTTTCTCTGCTCTGAAGCTTTGGACCATTAAACATAAAATCTTTATTAGGAAGTCCTGGACCCTTTTATTTTTGTGGCACAATCAAAATCAATGTTCCTTACAAGAAGAAACAAAATATTAGCATGAATATTTAAAAAAATGAACCAAAAAATAATCTTCAGCAATTAAAACCTAAGACTGTTTGTTTGGGTCAGCAGCTTGTTCCAAACACCACGACCTCAGAAAGCATCACGGCTTTTGTTTTACTGTGGCTGAAACACCTGTACTTGTTCACCTGTTCTGGTAAAAATAACAAACGTTACATTTATGCAGAGAGTTGGATGAAAACTCAGAGAAAAGCTATTTTTTTAATATTTGATTTAGGCGTTTAAATCTAAAGATGAGCTCTCTTCACTTGATCCTGTTTTTAAAACTGACTTCCGCTTCATCCAGTTTTGTTTTAATCTCCACGGCAGAAACCGACTCAAACGTCTGGAGGATTTGTAACTGAAGCACATCAGAGCTGCATTAGTTTCTAAACCACGGTTTGGTTCATTAACGAAATCCTCGTCTTTTTAAATTCTGACACAGAGGAGGTAAAACATGAAGGAGTGGAGGTTTTTAGTTTTTATAGTACTGAGGTCAGCTGTGATCAAACCAGAGGATTTTCAGCAGGAAGACGATCGTTTTAACACCCCCTCCCCTAAAAAACATGTCTCTCCTTCCAAATATACAGTTAATGCAGCATATTAATGATATTTCAATGGTTTGAACTCTCTCCTGAGTTTTCTCAATATGGAAGCTGCACAGCTGTCCTAGTAGGACTGTTGATGGTTTTCATGGCATGTTTCACCAGCTTTGGGTAGTGACCGAAAGAACAAGATCACAGATGCAAGCGGCCAAAATGAGTTTTCTCCATAGGGTGTCTGGGCTCTCCCTTAGAGATAGGGTGAGAAGCTCGGTCGTCCGGGAGGGGCTTGGAGTAGACCTGCTGCTCCTCCACATTGAGAGGAGCCAGTTGAGGTGGCTCAGGCATCTGGATAGGATGCTTCCCTGAGGTTTTCCAGGCACGTCCAACCAGAAGGAGACCTAAAGGAAGACCCAGGACACACTGGAGGGACTATGTGTGTTGGCTGGCCAGGGAACGCCTTGGGATTCCCCCGGAGGAGCTGGTGCAAGTTGATGGGGAGAGGGAAGTCTGGGCCTCTCTGCTTAGGTTGCTTCCCCCATAACCCAACCCCGGATAAGCATACAAAAATGGATGGATGGATGGTTGGTTGGTTGGTTTGGGTTGAGTTGGTTGGTTGGTTTGTTTCACAGATGTTTAGCTGTTCCACTAAAGGTCCAGAAGAGTGAGATCTGTCTGATTGTGTCACCAGGAGGCAACAAGCGAGCAATAATGTTTTTGCCCAACTATTGGCAAAATATCACATGAACCACTTTGAGAATTTCTTTGAAATGTTCAGAAAGTATTCGTTACACGTACGTCTAAAACCAAGGATGTAAGAAAATATCAATACACTAAAATATTGCAATGTTGCGTGTCATACTGGATCAATATTTAAAAGCAGTGTATCGTGTTTTAATAGCAAGTTTACTTGCAGACATTTACTGTATTTTTGGTGTGGTGCAATTCAAACTCCGGCTGCTAGGTGGCAGCAGATTTTATCACCTTCAATCTGAAGGAACAACAAGATCTCACGATAACATTGGATGTGTCTTGGAAGTGTTTGTTCTGAGTTTTACAAAACATTCAGTCTTAAAGTTACAAATATTGTCTGGTTTTTAGTATAGCAACATATCGTATCCTCTCCCCTGTATTGTGATATATATTGTATCACCAGATTCTTGCCGACGCCAAATAGGCGCCATCTGGAAAGTACAAAAATGTCTCCAAAGCTAAAAATTGATGTTTTATTAGCTGAGACTCATTTAAAACGGGTACTTTCTAATGGATCGCACAAGATTGTTCGGAAATGAACCTTTATTGCTAAACTTTATTATCATTGAAGCTTTATTTTGATGTTCCAGAGTGGCTGCTCCCATATGGACCATGTTAGTGATTAACCCGGGTTCTCCATTATGGTTTAAGGGTGGGATTGGGCCAATTAAAGATCAATAATCCTGGTCCTTAGCTGGCTGCTTCCTCACAGTGGTGTCTGTCTATTTCAGGGTGAGTGAGCAGTCGATGATGCTCATTAGTAAGCAGCACAGGTTTGTAGTCGATACACTGGAAGCTGAGAGGGTCGGATCGATGGGTACAGTTTTTAGCTAAAAGTTGGGAGAGTAAAGAAAGTTCTCTTTGACTTTTTTTGTACTTTTTGCTCTCATTGTTTATTTTTACTTACCTTTATCTCTTATTCTCCTTTAATAATTGCTCAGTTTCCTAACGTAGAGGTGTACACCTTTGTTTTTTGTGTGTGGGGGTTCTTTTTCTGCTCCTGAGTGTTATGCTCTAACTCTGCTTCGCTTTGAGAATTGTTCTGGACTTTAAAAGGTTGGCCTTTCTGCCTGGGGCAACAAATGCATCCACAGGAGTTACCTGGTTGGAGCTGAAGGCAAGAACCCGTCGACACACCACATTCAATAGGAGGAAAGCACTAACTCCCTTTACTACTACTATATGTCCAGTTCCTTAAAAGAACAGTTTGTAGTGTTTCCTCCTAAAAGACACTTGTGATTATTGCTTAGCAACAGCTGGTTTGTACATCGAGATCAGGAAAAAGTGAAAATGCTCATTACCAGAGCGATGCTTTTAGAGCCTTTCAGTGTTAGGGTGAAGGAAATGGACTGGTTGGTGTTAATACACCTGTAATGTTGATTATCTGCACTCTGTCGAGTCATGGATGGAGGAGCGAGACAAGACAGACTTAATTAATCAAGGAGTTACGAGAGGATGGATGAACCAAGAGGAGGGTTGGAGAGAGAAAACGATTTTGGTGTTTTCTAGTTTCAGCCTTTATTATCCCCTAACTGGCTTTATTTATTACTTCTACCTCAATTAGTGCTTCTAAAGGACTTAGTTATCAATCACATTTGTATGTCAACTTTGACACTCCCAAAAACATGAGCTAGGGTTATTATTAAAATGTTTATGTCACATTCTGCTTTGTAAACATGCTCTTTGATTTGACTGAAGATAATCATTTAAATTAGTCACAATTACATCTCCGTTTTTTATAGTTTTGATTTTTTAAATCAGCCCTATTGGTCACCTTACCTGTGGTTTTATGGATGGCTTTTCAGTCAAAACTGTCAAAGTTTGCACCATGTGAAAACACAGTTTATTTAACATAAAAATTAGGGATGCTCTGATCATGTGATCGGAAATCGGATCACGTGATTTTCAAATGATGGGAATTGGCTGGAAAAGATCGGATTTAACCTTATAAAACAACTAGCACGAATTTTTAAATTCATCCTTAGATACAAATTTTCAAACTTGATAACAACAGCTTAGTTTTAATTTTAACAAGTTTCATTACATCAATGTTCCATGGAGGACAACACCGTAACGTTACACAATTTACGGCAGGCAGGGAATTCAGACACCATAACATTGAGCTGTTAGCTAGCAGGCTAATGCTGAGCAAGAATGTTTGCAGTTTGGACGCAGTTTAAACCAGAAGGCAGTGCAATTGGGCATTTCACGTGGTGGAAAAGACAGAGCTGCGTTCCACATCACAAATCTGATACGACACCTTTAAAACAAACTACTTCTTTTTTCACTTTTGGCTTTTCCCTTCAGGTGTCGCCACAGCGAATTATCCTTCTCCTAGTTCTAGTCTGCTACCTTAAAAACAAACACCTCGCTCACTTCCCTGCAGTAACTCGGACAAAAACACAGAGCCAACCGACACTGAAAGATACGTCAAAAACAAAGAGAAATTATCGGACTAATTTATTGTACGTGGTTGCAATTGTCTGCGTTTTGGAGTCTCCTGGAGCCGCGGTATGAGCCGTTTCTCGAGAATACTTTACACACGCAGCTCCAAAGGTGGTGTGCTGAGAAACACCTGCCCATCGTGTCTTGCCTACCCTGTCGCGGAAACATGTCTTTTATTTTCCTGACAGCAACAATTAATGACAACCTTTGATACGTCAATATTGATCAAAATACTGTCTAGTGCGCCCTGCACAGACGCCACTTAAATCTGTTATTTCAACACACCATGTCAAGGTGTTCCAGGTGTGTTTTCCCCTGAAAAGGACGTGTCATTGTCTCATGTCTTCTTGTGACTTTCACATAAATACTTCATGAAGACCTAACTAAATTCTGATTGGTCGGTAGTTCGCTCAGCTAGAGGAAACTATTAAAGGTCCAGGGTTTAAAAAGAAGTTATGCTGTATTTCCTCCATGTCTTGCCCTGTACTCCCATCAGATTTGAGAGTGAGAGGCGGTTGTTATTATAAATTACACACACACACACACACACACACACACACACACACACACACACACACACACACACACACACAGAGTGTCCTAATCAAAGCCAGGCTCTGCACATTGTGTCCCAGTTGAATGTCTATTTTTATCTATAGTGGTGTAACAGAGGGGATGGACTGGGTCAGACAGGCTGGACCAACGAGTCCATCAACTCCAGCAGTTAAACAGTGATGCTGCAGGACAAATAACACACACACACACACACACACACACACACACTGCTTACCTAAACAAATAACCCACAGATCAGGATCAAAGATCACCCTGTATCATAAATGCAAACTCACATAGGCCTCGTTCTGTTCCTGACGTCTTATCTCTCACTTGCTGACACAGACGCACACAACCAAACACGCTCTATGTATTCAAACAAAATCCAGTTGATGAATTATTTCTCTTGCACACAGTAAATGTCAGTGTTTGTAATAGCTCTCGCTCCAGCAGTCTGCTGTCAAGCCAGCTAAGAGGAGCACTGTAAACAGCCTGCAGTGTGACTAATCATGATGAATATAAATTAATTACTATTAGTTCCTAATAATAACCTGTTTGTATAATTCATAGCAAGATAAAATGAGACTTAACCACAAAATGTTTTTGTGTCGATGCAAAACCAAATAAGACGTGGCAGTAATTTAGATCTGTGAACTACACATAAACTCCAAATAAGCTTTGATTTGTATTTGCTCAGATTCTTGCCATGTTTGGCTCCCGTTCAACTGTCTCTCTAGATATTTCAGTTTCAGACAGCCTGTAGACTAATGTGCTGTCCTTCTTATATGCTGCCAGTATAAAACAGTAACACATGCATTTACAACCTCCCATCTTCTTTGAACGTCCATATGCGTTTAGCTTAAACATGCAGACTCAATTATTCATCTTATATCTCTGTTCACCATCCAGATACATATGCAGTCATATACCGCTCACCGGGCCATATGATAGTCATTTGGCAGGATGGAGGCTCAGCTGGAGCTCGTATCTGACAGACAGAAGAATCTAGCATCCAGTTTACTGGCACAATGCACTGCTTTTAGATTAAATCCAGCCTCATTACTTCAGTTTTTCATCATTTATCTTGTAGATCGAGAAAAATCATTCTAGTGATTAGAGATCAACCCATATGGGTTTTTCTATTACTGATGCTGACACGTAGAGGTTATTGTTAGCCGATCGCCGATATGTGCTGCCGAGGGGTGGGAATTGATACGTTTTTGTCAATATCAATACCATTGTCAATTTTGAGTGAGAGGAGAGTTTAATGTGTAATATATGAATGGTATGTAAAGGTTGTGTCATTAAAGGAGTAAAAATTGCAGATAAATTCCGATTAGGGGTGCACCGATAGATCGGCAGACCCATCTATCAGCCTCGATCTCAGGTTTTGGCAAAAATCGATATCGGCAAGTCAGGTTTTTCTCAAGATCGGTGATCGGCCAAAAGCTGCAAAAGGTGCACCCCTATTTCCATTATTACATTTTGATGCCGATAGGACATCACAAATTAATAGCATTCTAGACAAAGCAAACAAAGTCAGGCTGGGTCACGTTTCTGCAAGTCTGACAATTTTGTGCAGCAAATTTCCTCTCAAAAATGATCGCACCCATCTGGAACTCCTTTCAACGAGGTTCCTGTGAGTCGCAAAGTAAAAGAATTTGAGACAACATTTGGTGGGATTGGTTGGCAACCAAACTGACTTTGTGATTATAGCGACAGGAAAATTTGCACAAGTTCAACAGCTGTTGCAGTTGGTCCTGCAATTAAGTCATATGTCCCACATGACCTGGCCATGTATGGAATGTCTTGTAAAAGTGGTTTATTAAACTTTTAAGTCAAATTACACACATTTTATTACTCGTGCAGCATCCTGTCTGCATATAAGAGTTAGTCGACCTCTTTTAGTAACTTCATGAGTTCACTGAGTCACCACTTCATGATGTTTGGCAGAACCCATTGATTTAAATCAAGTGTGATGAAGCAGAGAAGCATCTAAAACATGCAGGACAGTGGTTTTCAAAGACCAGGGTTGGGCATTACGTCTAATTTATATTTGTGACACGCCAACACCAATAAAAAGAGATCAATGATTTATGTGTGTTTGCTCCTTTGTTAGATTAAAACGTGTGTTTAAATTGTGTTTTCAGGTGCGTAACTTGTGTTACATGGTGACACGGAGGGAAAAAATGAAGCACAGCCTGTGTGACATCCAGGAAAAGATCTTCCACCTGCAGATCCAGCTTCTAGAAGAGGACATGGCCGGAGGTAGGATGGAAACGTGGGGATGTGGAGCACTTTTAACTCAGCAGTTTTCATCCACTCAACATTAATGCAGCTCTTTAAATCTTAAGTCAAATTCAGGAATCTCTTCATGTCTGACGGTTGTGGGCGGACAGTTTGGGAAATGGCCTGTCATCATTTTTGCAGCGCAGGGTCGCGTTTGACACCTGCACACTAAGAACTGTTGGAATAAAACAACTTTCACATTAATGCAGCTCAATTTAAGCTACTTTACACAGACTTCCTTTAGTGGATTCATGTGGTGAAGAAGAATATTAGTTGAGTGTTAAGACTGGAACCCAAACCCGACTCTACCACGTGTAGATCATGTGATTCTGGACTTGAGGTTGTTGTTGACTAAATGTGAGGGAGCTGAAAAGCCTCCCTGGTGTCTGAGGGACTAAAACACGTACACAGATGTCAACCCAGTCGGGTAAACCTGAACACGACCATTAAAATAAAAGATCAAATCGAATCACACACCATATTTTCTTCTTCCTTTCATTAGTCGCCAGATTTCCCTGCAGCTGTGAGCGTAGCTGCTGAGTGATGGCTGTTTTGTAGATAATGTGGAGCTTTTTTAGCTGAAAGAGTCGTGACCTGCCACTGACATGAGGATGACAGTGAAAGCTTGTTGTCATGGTGATACCACTAATGTCTTGCTGGCATGGTAATGATAGTGAACTTCTGTCAGCCGGCCCCCGTGGCTCTGTGTCGTGTGGATGGAGAGTTAAATTCGCGAGAAAAACGACACACAACCGCGCCTGCACCCTCAAATGAGTCAAACTCTTTCACGCTCTCACGTGACGCACTCCCAAAGGCATGCACACACACACACAGTGCAGGGCTGCTGACTCAGCAGATTGCTGCCATCAGGTACCAGGAGCTGTGCTGCTGGCACTAAACAGCCATATCTATTCACACTGCCACAGGAGTTAGATTAGAGTGAATACTGTGTGTGTGTGTGTGTGTGTGTGTGTGTGTGTGTGTGTGTGTGTGTGTGTGTGTGTGTGTGTGTGTGTGTGTGTGTGTGTGTGTGTGTGAAGAATGGGGTTGTCTGCTAGAATGATTTGCCATGTCCCTCTCCATCTCCTCCTCCTTTTCTCTAATTATTTTTCTCCTCCATCTCTCCATCTGCTCTGATTCTCTTCTTTTGCCTCCAAGTTGTTCTCTCTGTCTTTTTATTTAGGTTTTTCCAGTCTGACAGCTCATTGTTGCCTTGTTTTTTTTCCCACACAAACTCGTTTTCAATGTGTGACGCTCAAGTGAGAATAAAACCTCTTTGTTCGATTTTTTATGAAAATATGACATTAAACTATGTTTCTGGTTGATGAAACAAAGGGAGAAATATAAAAAGAATGAATAGAAGTGACCGGTTTTAGCATTTTACAGCAGTTTTGATGTTTGCTCCCTTGCATGTTTCATTGTTGCATGCATGTTTCCTTTAATATAAATGAAGACCTACTGTACAAACATTGCTACTTTATCATAATTTGAGAAAATGTGATTTCAGTTCACATTTTTGGTTTAGCATCCTTGAAAAGTTTCCCAGAAGCTTGCAAATATACGCCAAGCTCACCTACTCTTCTCAGCTTCTTTCCCTCATCTCCCTACGGGCTTTTATCCGTGTGGAAAACATCCACATCTCTCCCTTCACATTCCTAAATCTGAACCCCTGTCTTCCTACCTGTCTCTCATCCATCATCCACAGAATCCCTGTAGCTCCATCTCAAGACAGACAACTGAAAACCTTACTTCAGAACATTAAAAAGACCTAATTTCAACCAATAATGAGCTTCATTAACTATCTAACCTTTATGAAAACGTTAACATATAATAAAGTCAACGTGCATGTGCAATTATAATAGCGAAAAACAGCACTATGTCTCAAAGCCAGTCAAGGAGCTGCTGCACAGCACCTGCATGCTGAGATCTGAACTATTCATGCTGATGGTGTCTGATCCTGCAGGCACAAGTTGGCACAAGCTTTCAGTTTTGATGGTTAGGTCCTCTAGTTTTAATGGTCAAGTTTAAAGTGTGTGTGTGTTGGGGGGGTTGCATGTGTTTTATTAATGGACCTCTACAAGAATCCAAAAAATGTCACAGCACACATTTAGTTTCCTCAAAAAATTGCAAACGTTTGTCATGAAAGTTAGCAAAGTTCAGATTTGTCAGATTAAAAAAAAAAAATCTTTTCAAGTTTGAAGTTCAATTAAAAAAAACGAGTCCCACTTGAGCGCTAACTAACATTCAAAAATAGATTAGAGCATCATTACATCACTTCCTGCTCTGTCCAATGACCATGCCCCTTTTTGGGTGCGCTCGAACAATGCTAAACTACTGGTGACAATCTGTAAATTGCATCAGTGTCAAACCTAAAAGGTTTCCTGATGCATTTTGTACAGCATAAAAACACCAATCTGTATTATTATGTTTGTGTGTTTTGACTAAAAATATAAAATCTTTAGCAGCACCTGGTTAGCCTATCTTGAAAGATGCTAGTTAGCTGTAAAATAATGATTGAGTGAGTTTACTGTAACTTCAGCACAGAAAAGAAAATCATAATAAAGCCACCTCATTAATAAATACTTCATTATATAAATTACCTCCGGATTTACTAGATAGCTCCATGTGACAAGTATGTCCTCTAGGAGGCGATGTCCATCCAAACCGATGAACTTAACCCCATATTTATGATTTTTGCACCTGAAGAAGCTCATTTACCACCAGTCACCAATAGGGAGCAGGGCCTTTGAGCAGCGGTGAAGGACTTGGATGTGTTGCTCCAACTTTTGGCAAATTAGCCTTAGTCAGACTACAAATTCGGAACACTGCTGAATGTTTCTCTATAATTAAAATATACTTATTTGTCAGAGTCTTAGTTATTTACTGGGATTTCTAATGACTGAGCCTTGATCTGGCTAATCGGGGTTGTCTTGTCATCATTTCCAAGGAATTTTTTGCAAGTTTTTGTTATTAAACTGTTTTTGCTGGAGGAAACCATGCATGCACACTCACAGTATTACTGCTATTTAGAAAGTACACATTTCTATTCTAGCTCAGACCCAACTGTGACAAGTTGACAGCAGTTAGTATTGGCCTCTCTGATCTGCTCTCAGCCTGTGTGTGTGTGTGTGTGTGTGTGTGTGTGTGTGTGTGTGTGTGTGTGTGTGTGTGTGTGTGTGTGTGTGTGTGTGTGTGTGTGTGTGTGGAGGTTTGGGAAAGATGGAGAAAATGTGAAAGGAGGATAGGTAGGGACAAGAAGGTAATGAGAAAAGGGAAGATGTTGAGGAAGACAGGAAAACTGGAGTGACGATTGGAGAATGTGTGAGAGAACAGATGAAAAATGGGGAAAAAGAAACAACTTTCATTGCACTAATGAGCTCAGGTAAGAAATGGGACACAGCAGCATACACACACACACTGCAGTTCAGTGCACCTAGAAAGAGAGAAAATTAATCACACTCTTCAAAAAGATGAATCCCCCTGGTGCTGATTCTGCTTCTAAACAAGAGATGGAAGGATAATGTTGCCGAGATGGAGCAAAAGGACAAAAAAAGTCTAGAGACAAAAGTAAAACCATCTTTTTTTACTGCTGATAGTTGGATTTGTACAGAGATTACAACCTGCAGGGGGAAAGTTTCCACACATTCAAGAAAAAGCCTCCAGGTGCCCTTGAAATCCCAAAAAAAGTAGTTTTCCTCATTTTTCCTTGGTATAAAAGAACAACATCAGATTTGGGGGGCGAACAGGAGGAAGATATGTAAAAAAAAAGCTTCCTGGGAGATGAAAAGATACGATGGTGCTCCTGTCTAAAAAGAAAAAATAGAAATTACAATTTAGAAACTGTGTAAAGAAGCGTTCCCTGTGGGAGATCCCCTGCTGTTAATAAGCTCTGCCGTTTCTGAAACAGCCATAAAATAAATTGGAATAAAGGGGGAGGTATATTTAGTAAACGCACTAGCACCCTCTCACAGTCCCCCTCATATAAAAAGACTTTATACACACCTCCACCCTTCACGGCTCCGTGTGTCCTTGAAGCCTGAGAGGGATTTGTTTGACTTAAAAAAAACTCTCTAAAAAATTCTCAGTTCCATGTTCCAGCAGTCTTATTTAAACCGGTATTTGATTACTTAATGACTCTAAATATTGTTGGTATTGTGACAGATTCCTTCTAACAGATTTCTCACTTCAAACTAATTTATTGGCACAAATAACGTTTTAGTTTGGTCACATTCCCTTAGTGCATATGGAATTTTAGCTTACTCTCTGTAATCAGAACACACTCAGGTTGTTTTCGGGTGTGCATTTCTTATTTTTATTTTCCAGCTCTTGTTTGCTAAAACATGAAACAGCATGAGTGTGTTTCTGTGTAAAAATAATTAAGAAATTAGTATTTTTACCCTTTTTGATGATAGCCACTCTTGCTATTCTGTCAATGCACTCTGCTGCAGATGTGGTCTATCAAAACAGTAAAGTTATGCAACAGGAGGAGTATTCTCTCTTGAACTTGAAAAATTAGAATATTGTGCAAAAGTTAATTTATTTCAGTGATTCAACTTAAAATAATGGACAAATCCTCCGCGCCGTCACCTGTAGGTTTCTGAAGAGCTTAATTGAAAATACAAAAATGGAGCTGAGAGCCGGGTTGTGGGGGAGGGGGGAGATGATGGCCAGCCAAGAAACTCTGAGACGATGTAGCTACGAGCTAACTGAGCTAACCGAAGCTAACGGTGGTTGACGAGCACTTTTAGAGACTTTTATTTTGTGAGTCAGAAGCTGATAAGTTTGGGAAACGCTGGCCTGGGCTTTAGCTCATCAGTCATATATGATATAAAAGCTATTTATTAAAACTGAGGCTGTTCAGTAATCTAACAATTAAGAGTTACTTTATTTAACTTGTTCTCTCAACTTGTTCTCTCTCTCTCTCTCTCTCTCTCCTACACACACACACACACGGGTTGTCTCAGTATGAAATCTCTCTATGGTCTCTTTTATCTCCATTCATGCATGTTCTGCTCCTCCATGCTATAGTAAGCAGGAACACGACCTACTGCTGGATATGACAGCGCTACAGAGCTGCTGCATTTTTCTGTCCTTTGGGTCTGAAAATCAACAGTAGTCGTTTCTATGGTGGGCTCAGAAGTATCCCCACCTCTAGATTCTGAAGAGGAACCCCTGACTTTTCACTCATTTTCGGTCTCTTACCTGCCTGTTTTTACATTTTTTGTTTGGTTAGGACACTAACCTCTGATCTATGAAACATTCATGCATAAAAAGCAACATAGCAGAGACATAAGAGCTTCCTGTGAGCAATAAGCATGGGGTATGACAAGAATTAGTGTACCATATTGTGAAGTAGACATCTTAAACACAGAGATGGCTGTGTGAGACAGGTGTGTCAAAAAACGTTCCTCCTCTGCAGGAGGTGTAACCCTCTCTCTCCTGCTTTATTTAAGTCAGTCAAATCATATTTTACCAATATTAGAGCAATGATTGTTCTTAATGCAACTCTTAAATTTCGTTTCCAAGACCACCATAAAAGATTTTTGATTGCAATTTAAAGAAACTAGGAAGTTAAAAATAGAAATCCCACATAGCTTTAACACATATTTATTAATATTCTAACCAACAACTCACGCTAAAGCTGATCAAATCAACCTCTGCTTTATTAAAACCCTCCTAAAGCTGAAGTAACCCTGCAGTTCTTAGGCCATGCCATGAAACGTGCTTATTCTCAGTGGTGGGAGAGTTAGCGAGCCGTGCAGTCTGAACTCTGTTTGTGCAAACAGCAGGAGCCTGTTACAACAAGACATCTCAACAATAACAGCTTCCTGTATCAGAGAATGAGGTGCAGAGAGAAATCATCACTGCGCTCCATTTGTGAGACTCACTGGAGCGCATCGGCGAGCGTCTACATTGTTTCCTTGCATGCTGAGAGTGCAAACATGTGTTAAGGAGGCATAGCTGTTCAGCCTAGAGTTCAGTTTGTTAATTATGTAGCAGAACAGGCAACAGCTTGGTGCTTTCTACCTTTTTTATGTTTCATAGAAAAAGCAATTATCAAGTAAACTGACGGATCATTTGTAGCCGCCTCAACTAAATTACAAAAGAAATTTAATTGCTAACTTATTTTGCATGTTTGTGAATAATAATCATATGTTAAATTGTTTTGGGGGCTTTTTGCATTGATTTACAGTAATAATAAGGTCTCTAACTCACGATTGGTCCAGTGTTTTTTTTTTTGTTTTGTCATTTTTGAAAGAGCGAGATAAATAGATGGGACTATAATACTTTTGTATGTAATTATAGTGCATCTGTTACTGCTGTACTCCCAGCTGGAATGAATGATCGGGGTGTCCCGGGGTGAGAGGACAGCTAACAGCAGGACGCAGCTCTGCAGGAATCTGTTGTATGTGTGTTTGTCTGAATGCTAACATCCAAAGGCTATTACACAAATGTTATGTTGTTTGTAATATGAACAAGTCTACCTGAAAGGTGTGTGGGAAGGTGTTTGAGTTTTACTCAGAGACTTGGACACGAGCATCAGGTAGTAGGAGTAATTCATTTTTTCTAAATGTTTGAATCAACATTTGGTGAAATTTGTTCAGCATAAAGAGCAAAAACAAGCCAATGAGTACTTTTTTTTTCTTAATTCAACCTAAATTGAAGTGGTTCCACAGGCTCAGTGACACATGTAGCTAAGTCTCAATTGAATAAGTCTACTAAATCCCTAACCTGAGCCTGTCTTCTGTGTCTCCCCACAGAGAAAACCCAGATGGGAGAAAAGAGGAAGCAGAATGGAGTAAAGCATAGAGGAAAGGAGAGAAGGAAGCATAGGACTGGCAAGAAAAAGGAAAGATGGAAGTCAGAGAATGGATCCCTGCTTAAAGAGCTAGGTACTGTGTGTGTGTGTGTGTGGGTGTGTGTGCACGTGCGCGCATGCGTGCGTGTGTTCTGGTATTTATCACATTATGGGGACATCAATCTGTTTACACAGTCACATCATGGGGACCACTTGCAGTATGGGGACTGTGTGTGTGTGTGTGTGTGTGTTCGTGCATGTGTGTGTATCTTTGTTTTCTGCAGAACCAGTCTGAACCATTCAGATTAAAGACAGTTTCCATCTAGATTGTTTTTGTTTTAGGTAAAGTATCAGATAAAATATATATCTGGATTAATGCAGTGAGCAAGGTGACAAAAATATCATGAAAATTCCCCCTTTCAAATCACAGTTTTATCTCATTTTATATATTTTTAATTTCGTTTTGCTTTTTTTGCAAGTTACTGAACAATGCAATCATACCATTTCCTCATAAAAATCTACCCTAAGAGCAAAATATAACAGACTATTGAAGATGAATTATGTGTCAGAACTGATTTTAATCAGTTTGTGCATATTTGTATTTGATAGTGTTGCATATCCCTGCTACATTTACAATGTAACACTAATTGAAGTGTTTCATTAGTACAATAGTGTGAGATTAAGTCATTCACTCAACAGAAATACTTAAAAGCATAATAATTAACATTTGATCATAACATAATGGGGTAAACACTGCAACATTATTCATAGCACCAGGAAATTATACAGTGCTATTTATAAAAAATATGATGAAGCAACCTATAGTGTGCTTTTACCAACACCATCAGATTGCAAAAGTGTTTGATTCACAGTAATTAGATGCAGGGCAGCCAACTTTTCCCTTCGTGAGAGTGGGACGGCTCGTTTTGCCAGCCCTACGAGAAATTGGAGGTGTGGTGTGAGAGCGTGTGAAGGGGGTCAGATGCGTCTCATGCCTAATGCATGAGAGTTGGCAGCCCTGTTTTCACATTTTTACCATTTGTGGGGCAAAAAATGAAAAAGAGGCAAAGAAAAGTAAAGCAAAGATGAGTAAATAAAACCACACCTGGGTAAAGATGGAGGTACATTATCAAAAATGGGGAGTGATGGAGAAGATCGTAAATTTTCACTCCAATGCTGGCAGAACTACATTGACTTCCAGTGCTGTATAGAGCAAAAATTAAAATCCTCTTACTTGCATATAGGGCCCTTCAAGGCTGTGCTCCATCTTATCTCTCAGCACTGCTGCGCAGGCATATCCCGTCCCGCTCTCTCCGCTCGGCTGAGCGGGAGTCGTTGGTGGTCCCTCGCTCTAGGTGCAGATCGAAGGGGGATCGTGCGTTTGCCGTTTTGGCTCCAATGCTCTGAAATGAGTTGCCTTTGACTGTTAGGCAGGCGCCTTCTCTCCTGGTTTTTAAGTCCTGCCTGAAGACCCATTATTATGTTCAGGCCTTTTCAGCATTGGGGATTACAACACTGACTTGATTTTAATTGTTTTTCTTGTTCTTATGCTCTTTTTATTGGTTTTTAAATTTGTGTTCAGCACATTGGGCTTCTGCTAAGGTTGTGGAAGGTGCTTTATAAATAAATAAATGAAATGAAAAATGAAAAAAATTAAACAGACCATAAATAGTGAAAGCTGGAGATCACGTTCTGATGAAGCTAACAGGACCACATCATCTGCAAAATGCAGAAATCTGATCCTTAGGCCACCAAAACGGATCCCCTCACCACCTTGGCTTGGCTGCACCTAGAAATCATGTCCATAAAAGTTATGAACAGAATCGGTGACGACTCTCACCGGAAACAGGCCCGACTTACTGCCAGCAATGCGGACCAAGCTCTGACGCTGGTCATACAGGGACCTAACAGCCCGTATCAAAGGGCCTGGTAACCCATACTCCAGAAGTACCCCCCACAGGGCCCTTTTTGCATTCTTATCTAATAGGTTATGAGTTTTATGTATTCTTTTAAATGATCTGGGTTGTATTTTATTGATATCTGAGTCTAAAATTATTGTTCTCTTTGATTGCATTTATTCTTTCATCTGAGAAAATAGGAAATCATGTAAAACTCTCATGAAATCTGCAGCAGGACCAAAACATTAAAACACCGACTCCCTTTTCTTTGATCTTAGATGACAGAAGGTTACTGAAAATTACAAGAACCCACTTTTATCACTAAATGAAACCTGAAGCCTCTGGGCTGATTTGTTTTTTCCTTCTTATATCTGCCATATTAGGCTGGTTTTGTTTTCAGTCTTGCTCCTGCACGGTGACGGGGAAGCTTCTTTCTATTTGATCTGAGTGTTGCAGACCCAATCATGTTTTCCTTTGGAAGTGAATATGATCAATAAACAGGACAGAAGAGTGGTTGGGTTGTGCTCCACTTGTTTCCTGCTCTGATTATATCTCCCATTCCTCTTGTTCTTCCGCCTGCATCTGTTTGTCTTTTTACAGTGAATTTGTCCCTCATATCTGTCCATCTGGCTCTGTATAATGAAACTCTCTCTTTGTTTATTTTTCCTCCTCTATTCTTTTCTTTTTTCACCTGACCACCATTGGATAAGGACTGCAACTTGATGCGGCATGCATGCTGGGAAGTCATCACAAAGACAGTGTTTCCATGACAAATAAGTCTTTGTGTGTATCTGGTGTGCTTCTGTTGTTTGCAACTGTATCATTTGTGTGCGTCTGCGTGTCCAAGTGTGCGTGTCTTTGTCAGCGTTATATATAGTATAACATTCCCTGTCTCAGTGTGTTGCCTCTGTGTTTGTCTTTGCATGCCGTATGTGTTCATATCTCGCTCCGTGTGTGTGTGTGTGTGTGTGTGTGTGTGTGTGTGTGTGTGTGTGTGTGTGTGTGTGTGTGTAGCCATCTGTTCTCTGTCGGGTCTGGTTCTGACTCTCACAGCTTTGTCTCCCTCTGAGTGTTTTGGGATCAAGAAGACATGCATCATAACTTTATCTATGATGTGCCATCCTCTGTCCACAGTAGTATACAGACATGAAGGAAGTGTTGGTAAAGCCCCACGATGATCACTGAAACACCTTGAAACTGACAAAAGTTTTAAAACATGAAAAGATATTCAGAATATTGTTATCTAAATCTCTGTACCTTGACCTTGGAGTAATCTCTTTGGCAGTTGTTCTGAGCTCATTGGTTACCATTAGGATTATCCATCTTTTTAATCTCTGCGTTCACGTCCAGGGAGGTTGTCTTTAGTTCCATGGACCTTAAAGGTGTGGATCACTGAAAAAATACTTTTTAATGATTATTTCTGATTTTAATCAGTCACTCTGAGTTTTTCATGCAGGCTGAACATGAAAATAGTCTCCTACACCTATTTCCTGCATTAGCTTCTGATAGAGAATAGATGGTGAAACTCTAGGATTTGAAAAGCCTGACAGATCTACGTCACACTGTCACTTAACATTCATGGACTCACCCATCTTGGCTAGCGTCTGGGAAGGCTGTTGTTGGTTTAGCATTCAGGAAACAGCAGAGAACGTCTCGACTAGTAAAAGCTAACCGTTAGCATTAGCAACTCCACCACACAGCAGAACTCCTCCAGGCTTGTGTTATTTGTGGAGATAAAACATCGACGTTGCACAGCAGAGTCAGTGGTAGAGTCGTGTTGCTGTTAGCCAATCAGAGGCAAGAACCAAATATCAGGAAATAAGACTCCAAAACCTGCCGTCTGAAGCTACTTTCTCCTCCAGCTGACTTGTACTTCCTGATTCAGGTGCATCTGAGCTTTTTTTCCCCTGGATACAACTTACAATCCTACTAGAGACGGCTGCAAATGCATTGATTAAACGAGTGTTCAACACCTTTAAACCTCGCAATATCTTTCCAGCTGTAGTCATTAGGACGTCAAGCAGCTTGGAGATGGTCTTCCAGCATTTACCTTTAACCTGTTCGTCAAGTCTCTCCTGAGCTTTCTGTCATCTATGTTTAGTGTGGTACACACCCTGATACCAAACAGCACTGTGACTACGTTTAACCCTTTAACTAGTCATACTGACTGAATATGTGACTGAAGACACCTGTGATGATGCTTACAGGACCCACCTTTGTGTAACAAATCCCTATGGTCACGTTATTTTCAATATTTTGTAAAAGTACCATTATTTAAGAACAGGTGAATGTTAGCAAACTAAGTTATATTCACACACTTTATCTTTTTCTAACATTTTGTAGGTTGTGTATCTAAGAGCGTAGACAACACGCTACAAAGTGACGGTTCTCAAATCCTCTCTCTCACCTTTCTGTCTTCTTCACACTTCTGCTGTGTATCTTTTTTCCCCTTCGTCACCTATTCCCTCCCTCCGAGCTCTCCTGATTCCTGCAGAGACCTGCTGCGTCATGGAAACAACCAGCTCACTGTGTGCATGTGTGGGATAGCTGGTGTTAAACGCACCCTAACAGCACCTCCTGCTGTCCTGCTTGGCAGATTGTTGCAGCCAGTGAGCATTTACAAGGAGATGGAGAAATGGAGACGGAGAACGTTTTTGTCAAAACACTGATTTTTATTTTAGCACTATGTGCCTTTAAGGAGTCATCGTTCCCCAAAGACAATGAGAGTCCTCATGTTGTTGTTGACAGGTTAATACCACTCTCTAGCTAAAATAAGAACACTAAATTAGATTATTTTTCCACTGCATGCAGCAAGAGTTTTGCCAGCTGAGCGTTTTATTGACAGCTACTGTATTTCTAATCTTCTTTGGCAGGTGGCTAGCTTATTGATCTCACAAATTAAACAGGATAAGTGGTCTGCATGGAGCCACAGCTTCAACCACAGCTAAAAAAAATAACAAAACCACCATAGAAATCATCACATCATCCATGAAAACCAGAGTAAACAGTATTTGATTATTTTTTTATTATCAAAAACCTACAGTTCTGTGAAATATTAGCATAGAGTGGTAAAGTATATAAAAATATATTTATGTGTGGAATGAAACATTGTTAGGGAATAAAATCAGTTTATGTTCCTAATGTTTGTTTTTCTTGAGATATACATTTACATTTTCTAACTTATAATTAAATGTGAGATGGGTCCTATTGAAGAGGATTAGGGCCTCTGAAAAAGAAAAAGAGAAAAGAAAGAGAATTCTGACTTTAATCTCAGAATTTTGACATTAATCTAAGAATTCTGACTATTTTCTCTGAATTCTGATTTTTTTCTTCAAGTTCTAACAGATTTCTGACTTTAATCTCAGAATTTTTACTTTAATCTCAGAATTCAGATTTTTTTTTTCTCCAAATTCTGACTTTTTTCTCTGAATTCTGACTTTTTTCCTCAGAATTCTAACTTTTTTCTAAAAATTGAAGAAACTCAGAATTCTGAGAATAAAGTCAGAATTCTGATATTCTAATCCTCTTCCATATGAGTCACACCTTAGATGAGACTAAATAAAAATTAGTGCAACTTACAATCCAAAAAAAGTCACATAATTTTGCTATTGTGTTAAATTAAGGCTGTTTTTGTCAAATCTTGAAAAATAATTCTAGGCAAAATCCCACACTATGTGTTAGAAGTGACTCAGATTTTAGCTCAATATCTGTAAAACTAATAGTGTTATAGCTATTTATTGTTTGTGCTTTTTGTTGATTGTGTGAACTGGATTGAGTCCAAAAGTTATTCAGTTGCTGATGTACATCCAGTGATTACTTCCTGGGATTTTCAGTAGAATTCATCCAGTGGTTCGTGAGTTTTTGCGAACGCTACAGGCGAGCGGCTGAATAGTTACAGACGGATGTGTGGTGCTTTGGCAGCACTTCTCAAAACCAACAATAATTAAAAAAGGGAGCCGTGAAAATCTCCTAATTATACAGAGACACAAGCAAACACTTAAAAGCAGGGAGCATTGTCTGCAGCCTCCCACATGCATGAATGTACTTAACCCAACTACACTGCACACAGTCCTTTAGTAGAGACAACACAGGAGACAGAGCTTCATAAATTGGCATAAATTACATATTTGTATTTATATGTTACCACATAGGTACTTAAAATCTCTCATTGTCAAATGGTTTCATTTTTCTTCTGCTGGTTGGTGGATGCATAAAATACTCATTTTACTGTTTAAACGTAACCAAACCCAAGAGACTGAGACCTACTAAATGTCTATTTAGCTGAAAAGTTACTTAAATTTAGTGACTTGTTTATTTTAGTGTCACTTTTAAATGATGCTAATTTTAACTTGTTACAAGAGAATTTCTAAATAAAAGCAGCAGTTGGTAAATATCAGACAATATTGGACATAACGTGACGTCCCTCTCTGCTGTGCTTCAGCTCATGTTTCTATGTGACATTTTCAGGAAAATCGACAAAAATTGTGCTGCCACAAGTGTTCGTAGTTCTTAGTGAGCTTGCTCTTATACCTCTGGATCTGAACGACCAACCTTTTTACGTCCTCTTACACTAAGAGCATCTTTTGCTGTTATTTATTAAAGGATTTCTGCAGCTCCCCTCACCTATATGCTCTGTTTTCTTCCCTATCCTGCTCCATTTCTCCTCATTCTGTCTATCAAACTTTGTCCTTATCTCCCCCATACACAATCCTCCTACCCTTTTAGGTTTGTCAAAGTCCTTCCCACTGGACAACTCTTTGTTCGAAAGCTGGCTCGCTCAGTCTGTTCAGATCACCGCTGACGACATGCTAAGCCAATGGGCTCTGGGTGCCCAGCATCACGACAAAAGCGGCAGCCTGCTCTCTGACCAGGTAGGACTTCAGCTGCAGAATGCTTTAAATATCATGTCATTTATTTTTTAGCCTAATTGTGCTTTCAATGCAGACATTAAAAAACGGGGTTTATCCCAAATAACAGCAACAGCAGATCTTCACTCCCTGATGGTCCTTGTCTTACCTGTTATTCTCCATGCAGCTAATGCAGGGCGAGGAGAGCCTGCTGAACCTCATGATGGAGAACTCGATGCAGTCTGCCTGGAAAACACCCCAGTTGGGTCGTAAACCCAGAGGAGGCAACAAGCTCCGTGCTCGAGGTCAAGCCACGGCCCCGGCCCAGCCCCTGTCTGCAGTGGCGGCCTCCACCGCCAGCAGCCCCTCCACAGCCAAGAACCTCTGGGCAAGTGAGGCAGAGTCCAGCCAACTGGGCCGGAAAGGGGAACGGTCCAGAGGTCCCGCTAAGACTTCACATTATCATGTTCATCATCACCAGACTAGGAGTTCTGACCTGCACAAGGACCCACCACCACAGCCGCCGATCTCCAAAATGGATTCCTGCCACATCTCCGAGGACTACGGCCTATGGGACACCATCCACATGGGGAACGGTGTTTCCTCAGAGGCTGGATCTGGTTTCTCAGCAAACTCATCCCCTCCTCCAGCCTCCAGTCCCGGGATCATGGTGCCCGATGCTGGAGCCAGCCTTCGTGGTGGGGCTCCTCGGCTCCGTCTGACCCGCCAGGGAAAATCAAGAGTGAGGGGGGGCATGGGAGGGCTGGTGTCTATGGATCTGCCGCTCGCAGGGAAGGGCACATCCCTGTTGGACCCTGCTGAGACTGACGGGTACTACTCTGATGGTGAGCAGAGTGATTCAGACCTACGATCCAGAGGACGCAAACTTCGGCTGTCACAGTTGCATTCTGGGAGCGAGGACCTACTGAGGAGAAGCGTCTTAGCATCCTAAAAACCTGAGACACAAACTGACAAAAACAAACATAAAGGCAGTAATCCAAGCAGAGTGCTGCTGGCTTGTTGGGTTTTTTTTTCCATCTGTGCCCAGAAAAACTTACCAACCATGGCTAGATGGCCGTGTTCTACCAAATGTCTGTCGCATCTGTTCATGGAGACTTTCTTCACCTCTAAACCTGATTTGTTTTTCGGGGGAAATTTGAATGTAGCTGTATGCTAATCGTACAGTAACGCTTCTCCACTGGACCACGATTTGCTGTTAGCTCATCACACAATACATTCAACAAATAGGAAAACAAACATTACTGTTTGTCCTCTCTGTTTTGTAGATTCACCTTGCTTCTGGGCGTTGAAGTGCCCAGTCCTGGCCTCATGCGTGTGGTATCTGCCAGACTTCAGAACAAACACTTTGGGGCATTATTATTATAATCACTCAAGCTGGTTTCAGGGTATGTTTCAAGCTTGGCTGTTGTGGCCCAAGTTGCATCTAATGAGTTCTTGTTTCTGGAAAGACGATTCATACCAGAGTTGGTCTAAATATGTGCAGAGGGCGACGTGGAGCGACACATACTCAGCCTTGAAAAGCACAACTAGCTAGTCATGTGAAGAGTAATCGAGTATTTACAGATGCTCTTCCAGGATTGGGGTCGATTTGATTCTTGTTGACTTGATTGCAAATTTTACACTGAAGATCTGTTTTCATTCCCTAAAAGGCAGTTATCCAGCTTGTCATGTTCTTACTTCGCAAACAGATGGACCCCAACCCTGCTGTTGTTTCAGATGGTCATGGAGATACCAACAAACACACAGAAATAAGCAAGTCCCTTTGCTCACATCTCAGCCTTTTTATAAACACGTGATCCGACCTTTATCAACTGCTGTCAAATGATTTCTAAATCAACTTTGTCCCCCTAAATCTTTGCAGAAATATCATTGCAGAAACGTTGTGCCTTCTGCCGCCATTTCCCCCTTAGCCTTTAAAAAAAATCACAACCAAACAATCAATGAGTAACTCAATCAGTCGTTTCTCAATCGGACTCTTAACAATCAAATCAAAACTGAATCCCACTGTTGCTGAATGCAGCCAACATCGGGTTCCTAGTCACCTTAATGATTGAATAGTGCCTAAAACAAATGAATAAACCCAGCATTTATCAACAAAAGCATCTGCAGCACTTTGCAAAGCGGAGCCATACTGCACAATTGGTGCAGAGATGCCCATGAGCCCATTTCAATGTGTCGCTGCAGGACAGAACCATCAAAATACAAGAGTTTGGCCAAGTTGTGCTGCTGCCTCTCTGGAAATGTGGCCCAAATTAGTCAGATCTGGTTCATTCAAAGAAACCCATTTGAGTCGTTTGTTCTTCTCGTTAACTAAAATATTCCCTGGTAACCAGACATCAGGAGAAATGACTTACTTTGGATTGCCCACATGCATTTATTCCTAATTTTGGTGCAAAGCGACCACATCCAGTGGGTTACGACACAAGCACGGCTGCAGCTCAAGTCTGACTTGACCCAGCTCTTGTAACAAATGGCTCTGCTGCAAACCTTCCTTCCAAACTAAAACAATAATTAGCTTCCGAGCTTTCGAGCTCTTAAACCGAGGTGTGTTTCTTTCTTCAACAAAGAGTTTTATTGTTCTTTTAGAGAGTTGTATTTTTTACCTAAAAGGCAGTAAATGGTATTCTCAGGGGTTTAAAAATTTAAAAAAAGAATAAGATTAAAAAAACATGTATGTAAAAATAGGATATGTCACACTATATATATATAAAGTGAGGTGTGTATGTCTAGAAACTGCTTTATTTGGCGAGCTTTATTTGATTTCCTACACGAATACTACTGAGCAAACTTCTCGCTGGGTCCGTCCGCCCTGGGTTTAGCGATCCTATCGGTCTGAAGGTAGAGATGCACCAAAAATCATACAGAAATTTGAATTGGCTAATATTCATCACGACTGGTCTAATCGATGATCTGGTGATCTGAAACTCTTAAAAAATCTGATTTTTAGGGTCAAATAGGGACAATAATAAAGAAATTTGACATTTTTCCACATTTATGAACTCACCATTGCTAAGTGCTAATTTATGCTATCAGTATCTCTTATGTGGACACTTGCAGAATCAAAATTTTAAAGTTATTCAGGAACATATTTTAAAAAAATACATTATGTTTTTATTTGAGAACAATCAGAATCTGCCTAGCCTGGTATCAGCAGGTCAAAACTAGAATCGGTGCATCTCCACCATCTAGGTTACACATAATTAGATCTTCACTCCAACCATGTGGCTCAAAACTGCTTAACCCAGGTCTGATGAACCAACGTTTAAGTAGAGACGCTAGAAGATTCTTACTTTCTCTTTCTGCGACGACTGATTTGAATTGGTGTTCAGGAGTGACCACGCCAAAGAACGCATCTGTGTGTCCAGGCAGCATTTTACGTCTGATCTACCCAAACGCGTGTACATGTGAAAACTGTCGACGTCCGGGTCGGCTCAGATCAGTGGCCTCCTCTAAACCAGGAAGTGCCAAGAACTCTCACAACACATCCAGCCTGGATTCTTCCAGCTCAACAACGCGATGGTCGTTCAACACAAACTCACATTTAGCCCCTTCAGAAACAAAAAAGCCAAATGCTGCTTTAACGAAGACACAACACAGCTCTCTTCTCACACACACGCTGGTATAACAGGGTTATAATGTAAAAGATGACTAGTTTTGTATGTATATGTGGTCCTGAGTGCATCAGGAAGCATGAGCTCACTCAGAAACGCCCTCTACTGGCAGGAGAGTATTATCACAGCGACGGCGCTGCGTCTCTGTCTTCATCGTCCTTCAGGTGTAGCCACCGTAGAAGCTTCACGTTGTTTGCGTTGAACAATATTTTCCCGATTTGGGACTTCTACGTTGGCTACAACAACACACACACACGCACACACACAACAATAAACATCAACACAGGTTTTTTCTTTATTAGAGAATGTGATGAGTTCTCATCAAAGCCTGCAGGTGACCTTCTTCAGATGGTTGTTAACGTTCCTGTGTTGCTAAGATGGGAAAATGTAATCCTGGTTTCAATATTCAATGTTCAGAGTAGCCTGATGTTGTAGACAGTGGTATTAGACGAGGCCTCTCATGTACGGCCTTAACATGTAGTAGCAAATGCTGAGGCTGCACAGTGTAAACGGGGAAAACAACAACTTCTTTTGCGTTGATGAAGTTAAAAAAATGGCTAAAACTTGCCTCGCTTTCATTATCAAATCTGAAACCGACTCATTTTTCCCTTGATGCTGTGCAGCCTTGGCTAACAAGAACAGGTTCTTATTCTATATTTACAGTGTGGCTTCAATGCCCCATCCTTCTGCTTCGTAGAAACTGTAGACTGGAGTTTTTTTGCAGGTTTTTTTTTTTTAATCAATATCCACAACTTCAAAGTCCTCTGTGTGGTATGGTGGTGTGGGTGTTAGCTCACGGCCCAGAGCGTGCTCTGATGACCTTTGACTTTTGCCACTCTTGTCGTGTTACATTTCCAGATGATGCGAGAGCTTCTTTTAGAGAGTTTGATCTCTCCGAATGTGCAGATTCTGCTGGAGCATTTGAGGAAATGTTTTGATTAAAACTCTGTTAGCATGAATGCTGCACTGCAGAATTGGCATCAAAAACGTGAGAGCTGCTCAGAAAAAAAAAGTCATTGGTCTGGAGGAAAAAAGGTTAACATCGGGTTAAAGAGCTAACAGAAGTTATCCGGTTGGAAAATTCAAGGATAGACATCACTGCACTGGCAGGGCCTGCTTCCTCAGAACCTCCTCAGACTGGTAAAGGTCAAATATGCTTGATGGTTTTTTTTTTTATCTGGAAAGTTCTCATAATCGATTATAAGTTTGGGATCACTTGCAGTTGTTTTCTTGTGGACACGTTGTAGAAATGCGTTTTTGGGTCAATAGCCGTGTTTCCACTATAGGAGTTCCTGGAAATTCTGGAAGGAGGAAAGAGACAGGGTCCTCTCAGCCGTTGTCTCCATACAAAATCGACCCTTTCAGGAGTTTGCTAAGACGTTAGCATATCGCCGTTGCTTCTGCAGTGACATTGATCAAAAGGTGTCCATGAACATTAATAACATTAAATGACCCGGAGATCAGCTGTGTGAAGTAAAAATGCTATGTTCAGTGATCAGAAGCGCCATTTTTAATGGCGCTCTGTAGGAGGCAAACAAAGCGCCGTGACTTACGGCGTTGTGGGGGATTTCCGCTGACATTTTTGGTGTTGGGAGTTTAGAAATGCTGATTTTCCAATCAAATTGTAAAGATGATTCCAATTTTACAAATGCCAGGCGTTTGGAGACGTCTGCTGACGTCATTTCCTACTGAGTTACAACCAATCAGCATGAGTTAAGTACAAGTCCTGCTCAGCGACTCTGCCCGGCCTTTTCGAGTACACACCCTAGTTCAGGTACTCCGTTGGTCCCTGAAATGTCCCAGAAAGTGGTCCTTTTGGGCCGGCCCGGTGAAATGGAGACGCCACGAATGTCTGGTAAAATGACCCGGAAGTTCCAATAGTGAAAACAGGCCTATTATGCTGTTGTAGGATGGAGTTGTGTCCTAAAGGCGTGACAGAATACTGATGAAACAACTGCTGATGATTAATATTTAAAAACAATCACTCGGGCAGCATTCCAGTTCATCTGCATAAAAAATCCTATTCAGACCAATTTAATGTGCTTTTCCATGTGATCCCAAACCAGGAATGTGCAATTGGATCTCCCAAAATCGATTTTAGGCTTCATCAGAATGTGACGCCTGAGCCGAGGGGGTTTCTGGGAACCAGGAAGTGAAGTGGAACGATGTTTCTTCCATTATGATGGGTCATTCATCCAGTCAGAGAAGTTTGAGGCTGACGTGGGATCAGTTAAGACAGGATTTCCAACTAATTTGTAACAAATACCTAAGAGATGCAAGATTTAACACAAGTCAGTAGAATTTATTTTATGGAAATAAAACAGTGTGGGTTTTTTTTCTGTCCTACGTCAGCTACACAAACCCACCTACCCACCACTGGACTTTACACACATCTACAGTAATGTATTATAATGCTCAGCTACTAATACTACTATACATTTTCATATTCAGTGTTTTGAAAAAGCCTTTGCAGGTTTTTCATTTTGTTTTCATGGTTTTTTTTATGCTTAGCTGGCCGCTGTGGCTGCATCAAACTAGAAAGCTGACTCATAATCTGCTTCCACTGGTTTTACTCAGACTTTGCTTTCCTCGCTGCTAGAGGGAAGCTGCAGCATCCATAACCCGGACTCGCCATACAGATCGGAGGTTTGGTCAGAATAACTCAGCTGCCTTGGAGAAAAATCAAAACAAAAAGATTATTTGTGAAACTGGGAAATTATTTTAATTCTAAATATTTTAAGCCTGTTTTTTTTAGAGAAAAACTAAGATTTGGAGCGTTTTTTTTATTTAAAAATTAAGACTTTTGTCAAATGTTTGGTGAATTTTGAGCTCATCAATCAATCAATGCATGAAAATAAGTAGAAGTTCAAGTCATGTTCATTCCTCTGTGGGTCTTCTGGCTTCGTCTTTGATTAAATTTAACTCAAAGGAGAAAACGAACCGTTCTCGATCCACTCGTCGTGTTTCGGCACCAACTGTGAGATTAGTTTTGTCTCCAGGGCATCTCAGAACGTTTTTAGACCAAATCTCCCATCTGCACAAACTGTGCACCTTATTCTGCATCCACCACCTTCTTCCTCCCACCAGCAACGTCCACATTATCGCTCTGTCCTGGTTTCCTAAAAAACTCCCTCCTGTTGTGTCCCTCCTGCCCTCCCCTCCCACTCTTTTCTCTCCTTGCTCGGTGATCAGCCTCCTTAGCCGGCACATGGCTTTTTTTATTGCTTTTGGAATATGTTATTAAAAAAATTAAAGATAAATAAAAACATCTGTAGCTATAAGGGCAAATGATGACAGGAACGAGGAGGTAATATAAACTCAGCTCCGCTTTTCTCTGACTTAAAGGAAGAATGAGATGTTTAGAGAGGAGGAGAGGGGAGGAAAAGGACTTCAGCTGAACTGAAGCCAGAGAAAAACAGAAAGAGAACAACTTGTTCTTTCCACTACATTCTGTTTGCAGCCTGTCTGTACAGTCACGTTAACAAGCAGCTGATATAAACAGCACCAGGCCCTCATCCCTCACTGTGTTTCTGTCTCCTCACCACCCGCCTCCACCCGTTAAAGGGTAACGGTCAAATCAAGAAAACAGAGCAGGAATCAGACAGTTCAACTAAAAATAATTCCATTTTATCAGGCAATCATTTAGTAATGATCTTTATTTATTATATGAATAGGGAAGTCAGAAAGCTGCAGATTAAGAACAACTATAAATACCAGCATAATCTGTAAAATGTCACCAAACTTGAGTTGTTTACATAAACAAACATATTTATACCCATAATCAGCCACAAAAAACAAGAAAAATCTTATTTTCAGATTTGGGATGTGGTGAGATGATGCATCTCATCTCATTGCTCTTTGCTTTATTTCTGGAACTTTTAAAAGTCTGCTGAGCTTCGCCTGAGGAATTTCCTATAGATGATAATAAATCCAGATAAAGTTAAATAGTTCCTAACATAAAACTGATTTGGCCGTCTCATTATTTATCCCTCCCTTTTATTGTTGTCAGTCATTTTTGTGCTGAGCTTGTCCTTATTTTGTTTCTCCTCCTGTGTTTCTCTGTTCCATTATTTCTTGGCATCCCTCCTCAGTGCAGAACAGACAGTTTCTGACTCATTAATCACAGAAACACTTGTGCTCGCCTCTCCTCGACCTATAAATCACCCCCCCCCCCCACCCCCCCATCCCAGGCTTAAAAACTGATGAAACTAGAATTGTGCAGAATTTTTTTTTGTGCAGCATTTCTGCAACTTTCAACCACTTTTTTTTAAGCACTTGTTGGCTGAATTAAGGATTCTCAGCTTGAACTGTTTTTCTCCCCTCTTTTCTGTTTTTAAACACGTGTATCATTCTGAATCTTATCGGACGCTATCTGAACACCAACCGTTCGCTCAAAGCAGAGCTGGACAGGAATTTCCTCCTCTTGCTGTCTGTTTTTTGTCTATTAATTAAGGTAATTTATCATTTCTCTGCTGTCGTCCATTTATTCTTTCACTCTGCATCAGTTCTTCAATACAATAATATGAATGTTGCAGGAGTTTATCCTTCTGTATTCTTTGTTTCAAAGAATGTTGTGCCATTTGTTAATAGCAAAGAGAACTATTGAACATATATAAAAAGAAGAGCTATTTTAAATTATTTTTTGGCTTTTTTTGCTATATTTATTTTCTTGTATTAGAATCTTATTTGTAGGAGGGAAAATTCAAAAAATGTATTTTTCATTAGTGCGAAAAACCTATTTTCTTCCTTTTTGTACAATTTCGATGTTTTAAGCGAGACTTTGAAAAGCAATATGATGATGATGATGACGATGTTTCCTGTGACTGTATCTGCATGCTGTTTGTGTTGCCTTAATGATGGCTGCATCCCACTATGCCCCAACCCCACCCTGTTTAGTATACCCCCCATCCTACCCAAATCAGACCCCCCCATCCCTCCCTGAGAGCCCTCCATGATGGAGTTCCAACCCCATCTGATCCAGTCCAGTGCAGTCAATAAAGCAGTGCTTTCTGTGTACATCAACTCTCTGTCTCTCTGTTCACACTGATTAACAAACTCAGGTCTCGAAAAACTTATTCAAGATGCACCGATTCTTGTTTTGACGGCCGATACCAATTTTTATACGGCTTTAACCCATATATGCTCCTAGTGCATTTTTTTGTGCACAAAGACTAAAATTGTGACTTTTTTAGAAAATATGACGTTACACAAAAACAATGTGAGCAAAAAATATTTTTATGCCCCCAAAACACGTCCTCTGGACATACACATTTTTTTTCCCCACAGTTCTGGTTTTGATCATAAACCTGGCAATAAAGGGGTTAAATCTCAAACACACAAATATTTTATTATATTTTTTGAGGGCTGAAGCTAAGGATGAAATTCATGTAAAAAAAATTGGGACTTATGAAATATTAGGTAATATTTCTATTAGGGATGCTCCGATCCGATCATGTGATCGGAAATCGGGCCAGATCACGTGATTTTAAAAAGATCGGAATCGGGAGTAAAAGATCTGATTTAACCTTTTAAAACAACAAATATGACTTTTTAATTCATCCTGAGACAGAGATTTTCAAGTGGAACAACAGTTGCTTAGTTTTAACTTCAACTAGTTCCTCTACATCAGTATTTTTTTGTTTTTTGTACAAAAACAACACAGTAACGTCACACAATTTGCGGCAGGCAAGGATTCAGACGCCAAGGCGCAGCTGTTAGCAAGCAGGCTGACGCTGAGTTTCGTGTCTTCTCAGGAGAACTAAAATGTCTGCAGCTAGGTGGTATTTTAAACCGGACAGCAAAGGCAGAGCATTCTGGGCATTCCGTGGCAGAGCTGCATGATACGCAGCCTTCAAAACAGATTACTTTCACTTTCGGATTTTCCCTTCGGGCGTCAACAAAGCGAATCACCTGTTTCCATTAATTCCCGTTTTGCCACCAACAGTCCCACTTCACAGCGAACTCTGACAAAAACGCAGCCAGCCGACAGAAAAAGATAGGCTAATAAACAAAGAGAAATTGCCAACAGACTGCAAAAAAATCGGGGTTTTGTCTGCTGCAGCACCCGAGCTGCGCGTCAGCTACAGGTGTTATGCACGGAAAAGTTAGCCTGCCTGCCGAGGCGCCGCGTGTCTGCCCCGTCACGGGAACACGCATCGCTCAACACAGCTGCTGATTGAGGGAGTAAACTTGAAATATGAGCAACGCTGCTACCTTTAAATATGTTCGTAACACGTTTTTTAATCAGTGCACTTTCTAAACAAGTGAAAGTGAAACTTAGGACAACTTTGATGTTTTATTTTCTTCTTATTTTAATGCTTTCCTGAAAATTATCTCATTTTTCTTCTTATTTTAATGCTTTCCTAAAAAGTATCGGATCAGGACTCGGTATCGGCAGATACTCAAAATCAAATGACTCGAAATCGGATCGGGAGCAAAAAAACGTGATCGGAACATCTCTAGTTTCTATAGGAAGTTTTGTTTCAGCATTTGTGCACAAGGAGTAGAAATGCTAGAAAATGAAAGGATTATATGAGGGTTAATTTGCTGAGAATGTCTTATGCAGATAATAAGAGCTGTACAAAATCATCCACTGCATGAACTACTGACCGATGAAGAGAATAAAACAAATCATCTCGTTGTCATCCAGAAGAACAAAGGGCACCAGCACATTCAAATACATCAGAACCTAAAATAAAATAGTCTAGAAGAACTCATGTGAAGGAACAAGAAATCTATTGAAAAGTCCTAAATTATACTTTTAAGCTTCTTAAAGCCACTAGAAAGAGACTCTGATATGCAGAATAGAATAAAAGTTGTTTTTTGGGTCAGAAATGCAAAAGCAAGTGGAGGGCACACATGCAGTTTTGTCAAAAGCCGGTGAACAACTGGTTGCATGACCCAAAATGCTGCAGTGTAAAGAGGTCTGTCTGCTGGACAGGGGAAGGTTTAGGATTGAAGGAGATCCAGGGATTAGCCCAGAGGAGTGATGGATTTTTTTAGCATGTGCTTTTTTTAAAATGTTAAGCATCTGGACTCATCCTGCAGCATCTGGACTCCCCGGGTACCTACGCCAGGATCCTGTTCGTGGACTTCAGCTCCGCCTTCAACACAATCCTGCAAGACCTCCTTCAAGACAAACTGTCCCAGATGAACATGCCTGACCCAACCTGCAGGTGGATCACTGACTTCCTGACAGACAGGAAACAACAAGTCAGACTGGGAAAGAATGTCTCGGACCTGCGGACCATCAGCACCGGTTCCCCTCAGGGGTGTGTTCTCTCCCCTCTGCTCTTCTCCCTGTACACCAACGGCTGCACCTCCAACCACGAGTCTGTCAAACTAATCAAGTTTGCAGACGATACCACCGTGATTGGACTCATCTCTGATGGGGATGAGTCTGCCTACAGAATGGAGGTGGAACGGCTGGTGTGCTGGTGCAGCCACAATAATCTGGTGCTAAATACCCAGAAGACAGCTGAGGTTGTTGTTGACTTTAGGAAGCACACAGCCCCCCTCCCACCCATAACCCTGTATGACACTCCCATCACGATGGTGGACTCATGTCGCTTCCTGGGCACCACCATCACCCAAGACCTTAAGTGGGAGCCCACCATCACCTCCATCATAAAAAAGGCCCAGCAGAGGATGTACTTCCTGAGGCAGCTGAAGAAATTCAACCTGCCAGCACAGTCGATGAGGCAGTTCTACACCGCAGTCATCGAGTCCATCCTCACCTCCTCAATCACCGTGTGGTACGCTGGAGCCACCACCAGGGACAAGAAGAGGCTGCAGCGTGTTGTACGCTCTGCTGAGAAGGTCATTGGCTGCAAACTCCCCTCCATACAGGACCTGTACACCTCCAGGACATTGAGGCGTGCAGGTCGGCTCACAGCTGACCCGACTCACCCTGGCCACTGTCTCTTTGACCCGCTCCCATCTGGCAGGAGGTTCAGATCCATTTGGACCAGAACCTCTCGCCACAAGAACAGTTTCTTCCCCTCTGCTGTTGGACTCATGAATGTCAATCCTAGGGCTGCCCACTCCAGTCGCTTGGTCCCAGTCACATGACCCAGTGTTATGTTTGTACCTGAAGCTGATCCACTCTGATTAGTACCTGCACTGTGTATATAGTAACTGCTTCTCTAACTATTGCCACCCTTTTTATATTAATTATTTTATCATGAGTATATTATTACTTCTTATATTTGCTTATCTCTTATTTTTTATCTTTCTTTTTGCACCAAGTACCGCAGCAATTTCCTAATGTTGTGATTTCTCACATCTGGCAATAAAACCCTTCTGAATCAGATCTCAACTTTGAAATTCTGACCACATTAAAGAAGAGAAAAGGCACTGGATTACACTTGTGAATTAATCTGATGATATAAAGATATTGTTGGCAACTATGAACTGCTGATTTTAGATTTTAGTCTGTGCATAATCTGAGTATTTTTATTATTTACAAACAAAATATTAAACCACTAATCTAAACTAATCTGACTTTTCTGGAAAACGTTTAAACTTTCCTGATTCAAGCTAAAATTCTCAACAGCAAAATGATATTTAATTTTTTCTTTGTGCTGAACAATTACAGCTGAAAGTAGCATTATTTCTGTGGGCTAGGTCCTCTTTCGACATTTATATTCAGTGGGTGCAGATTTTTTTTTTGATAAAATAAGGATCAAAGATCTTTTAAAGGCAATAATTTTAGAATGTTTGTTTATGCAAAGATAATCATAGTTTTGTGTGTATATGCATGTAAAAGAAAACTTCACACATTGAGTTGAATGCAGATTAATATTATTTAAACAATGTTTTTGGGCTTGAAACTTTGACCCATTAAAATGACTTTAAGTGTTGGTGACATCAAGGTAAAAATGCTGATGGTCACATGCAAACTCTCTTTGTACTGGTAACACATATTAGTGCTGCTCTCTTGTGTGGATCCGCTGGTGACGTTTCAGATCCCCTGACCGAGGAAAATGTTTCTCACACTGGTCACACGGAAATGGCTTTTCTCCTGTGTGGATCCGCTGGTGTTTTTTCAGATCCCCTGACTGAGAAAAGCTTTTTCCACACTGGTCACAGGGAAATGGCTTTTCTCCTGTGTGGATCCGCTGGTGTTTTTTCAGATCCCCTGACTGAGAAAAGCTTTTTCCACACTGGTCACAGGGAAATGGCTTTTCTCCTGTGTGGATCCGCTGGTGTTTTTTCAGATCCCCTGACTGAGAAAAGCTTTTTCCACACTGGTCACAGGGAAATGGCTTTTCTCCTGTGTGGATCCGCTGGTGTTTTTTCAGATCCCCTGACTGAGAAAAGCTTTTTCCACACTGATCACAGGGAAATGGCTTTTCTCCTGTGTGGATCCGCTGGTGAATTTTCAGATTCCCTGACTGAGAAAAGCTTTTTCCACACTGATCACAGGGAAATGGCTTTTCTCCTGTGTGGATCCGCTGGTGACGTTTCAGATATCCTGACTGAGGAAAATGTTTCTCACACTGGTCACAGGGAAATGGCTTTTCTCCTGTGTGGATCCGCTGGTGTTTTTTCAGATCCCCTGACCGAGGAAAATGTTTCTCACACTGGTCACAGGGAAATGGCTTTTCTCCTGTGTGGATTCGCTGGTGAATTTTCAGATTCCCTGACTGAGAAAAGCTTTTTCCACACTGATCACAGGGAAATGGCTTTTCTCCTGTGTGGATCCGCTGGTGTTTTTTCAGATCCCCTGACTGAGAAAAGCTTTTCCCACACTGGTCACAGGGAAATGGCTTTTCTCCTGTGTGGATCCGCTGGTGACGTTTTAGCCTTGATGGTCTATCAAAGATCTTGTCACACTGGTCACAGCAGTGCAGCTTCCTTTCCTTTTTGGTAGGTTCATCCAACGGTCCGACACTTGATTCATTCTCAACCTTCTCCTGTTCTTCGCCGGCCTGGTTCTTTGATATAAAGACCAAAAAAAACTGTTAATCATGTTACTTTCAGAAATGTTCTCTCACAAACTCATGCTTACGTTTGGAAAAATATAAGCAGATAATCTAAGCACTATCATAATAAGTTTACATAATAGTTTCATAACAAACATCACATTTCTAAGTAAAATACAGATTGGAATGTTGCTTGAATTTTTTTCAAGTGCTTCAGATTTTTCCTAGCAACCAGATTTGTGGTTATGCATTTTGGCAAATGCATTTATCCAAAGCAAACCATTTGACCAAAATCTCAGCTCTACAAGTGAAATCAACCAACCTCTTCCAGTGATGACATTTTCCTGTTGGTGACGCTTCACTCCTCTCCTCTGTCCAGGAATTGCCTCTGGAATATTCAAAAGAACACAACATATCTGAGGAAATGCTATAGGGATTAAAATATGCAGCCATGTTTAACTAATGCTGGTAAAGATCTGAAGTGGCAGCTATGCACACAGTACTTATAATAATTTAAATCTGCTGATTTCCATTTAAAGCTCTCACTGGCAGCCCAAATCACCTGTATTATTATGATTCTGCTGCAGACATGTTCTAATAGTAAAGATTTGGATAAAACTGCTAAGTCAAATTTTCAAAATGCTACTTCAGAGAGGCAGAGGAGTATGAAATCTTACAAATAGTGCTAAAAGCATTATTTTTCTTACCGTTTATGTGAAGATGTTGAACGATCCTCTGCAGGTTGAAACTGTCCTATCTTAAGTCACAGAATCAGAATGGTTCAAAAAAATGCAGCATTATTTTCATGGTAACCGATGGTTGCATCATATGAATAATTCCAGAATCAATTTTAAAATTAATCAAATCAATAATGTTTTCAGAACTAAAAAAAGCAATGACACAATGGCATTTTTTGTGTTTTTGTACACCCTCTGATAGATTTGAAAAAACACCAAATGATCTATATTAAGTGCTAAAATATTAAACCATACATGAAGATGTGAGGAAAAATGTCTTGCAACAAATGATTGCTTAGAGTACAAGTTGGAGATGATGCATAACCACTATGATTCTTAATTACGAGTTGAAGCCATTTTTGTTATTTGTTTATTAGCTTTGGCAGCCATCTTGGATTGAGTTGCTATACATATATATATATATATACATATATATATATATATATATATATATATATATATATATATATATATATATATATATATATATATATATATATATATATATATATATATATATATATATATATTGTATGTCATGAGATTCATTTATTTTAGATTAATTAATTATTACCTGTAATTAATTAATCTAATTAATATCTTTTTTAATCTCACCTACTAAAGGCTGAGAAAATCCCTCATTTTGATGTATTTTTATTTAAATTCATTACATTATTGTGGCAGCCTATATATAATATATAAAAAAACTGGCTTTATAAAGTCATTTATTGTTTAACAAACTTCTAAACATTCCTTTTACATCACCAAGGCGGAATAGTACTGTGCTCTTTTGTCAGTCTCGAATAATTAGAAATTAAAAATAAAACATCAGGTCCATATAGAATAATCTAAGTTAACACATCAAGGAACACTTTTTTTGAGCAATGCAAATGATGATCACTGAACTTGTTACTAAAACATTTATCTAAAATTAAAATAGACCTGTAAATTACAGTGCTGTAAATTAGCATATCAAAACTGACAGTTTATCACAAAATAAAATGCTGAAAAAGCATTAAGCACTCACTCTCTCACCTCTGATATGTGGTATGGCATGATAGTTAAATATAAATATAATTACATAAAATCATTTTTTTAAATTTAAATAAAAAATCCCAACAGGTAGGCTAGAAAAGCCCCAGTAAAGTTATAGATTAAAGGGATATTCCACCCAAAATTGAAATTTTGACACATTTCCCAGAGTTAGAAAAGTGGGAAAAAGCATTTTGTAACCAGCACAGTAATTCTCCTGATCTGGCAGCAGTTCGTCTGCTTTAGTTTAGCTTTAGCTTAGCATAAACAATGGAAATGATAGTACTTGCCATTCACTTCCATTGTTTATGCTAAGCTAAAGCAGACGGACAGACAAAATTTTAATTTTGGGTGGAATATCCCTTTAAAGATTAACTCGATTAAAAAAAAATTGTGGTGAAAACTGAAGGCAGAAATACAGAAAAAACTGCACTTTTAAGAAGGAAAGGGGCAGCCCCTACACACACAAGTGGCTCTTGGATCCAGCAAACCTCTCCTGCAACAGGGCTCAGACCAACTGCCAGCTCAAGGCTGGCGTGGGTTCACAACAAGAATGTGAAAGTGCGTCATTGGCCTCAATGTCTGGACTTAAATTACATCTTCAAAAAATCCAAGGAATGACAAATATTGGGCCATAAAAATCCCAATGTGCCAAATGCAAAGAGGGTTTTCCAAGAGGGAATAATGAGATGAGGATGTGACAAAGTGTTTCAACTTTAAAATGAAACTTTGTTTATTGATTATTTTATGTTAATTAGCAATATGATCAGTACAAAAATATCACAGCTTGTCTATCCTCTGTCCCGAACCACAGAAAAAAAGTTCTTAAACTCAAAAGTCAGTTTATTTGTGAAATATAAACTTTAAAATGCATTTAATCCTTTTGGAGCTGCAGCTCCTTCATCTTCTTGAACACTCGCTTTCCAAAGTTTTATCAATCATACATTAACATTTTTTATTCTCTAGTGCTGGATCCTTAAAAATACTCTTACACAGCAGCATATTCAGATTAAGTAGATACATGTTAAAGACTACTGAACCCAGACCTGATGCACCATAAAATGCAGCTGTCAGCGCTTTATCCAGACAGCTTTCAGCTCCCCATTGATTCTTCAACAAACTGTCAGATTAATTGGCTGCGAGCATAAAAGAGTGTTAAACGGCTGCTTTTACATTTTACATTTTTCCCCTGTCATTATTTCTTTGCCAGATATTTGTCACATCGGGGAGGAAAATGTTTGCTAACTCGTGTCATCCTGATCGGCGCTACAGTATGTACACACACACACACACATGAAATTTTATAGTACTTTATAAGTGTTTTTGTCTAAGCTTCACCATTACTATCTTATGTATTGTCGACTGCTTCCTGAACAGCCTCAGTTCACAGAAATATAGTGTAGGTTTGACAGGACTGATGAGCATGATGAAGTGGTTGGTTTGACTATATTTAGGAATTTACACCGTTATTTACAAGGAATTCTGTGGTTATTTATGAGTGTAGCTAAATGTAGCACTTCTGGTCCATCTATGGTTTAATGCTGGTAGAAAGATCTTAACACTTTTGCCAAAATAACCAAGTCATTCCTCCCCTGATGGTGGTGCATTAAAGCTCTTATTTACTCGTTTGTTCACTAGATGATTGGCTGGACGTACGACTAACGGAAGCTACGTTACCACGTTTGAACATATTTTGGCTGTAAGAAACATGAATTTAATAACAAAACTGCTAAACTCTTTCCAAAACCTAGACATAAGAACAGAATTGAAAAAGCGATGCGCTATATTTTGGCCAAGTGGTATTGCCGTAGTGTGACATCATCAGCAGGCGCAGGACCCCAAGCAGATCCGGAACCTACACCACCAGAAACTCATTGCATTCTCTTGATGGAATTAACTGAAGGACTATCAAAGTGAGGCGTCACACCGAGGTCACATGCTTTCTGCTCGACAGGTAACATTTAACATAATGTTTTTTTAAACTAGCAACAGTCACAGCGATATGGTGTAAAACTACCCTGAAATGTATGTACTGCCCCCTATTGCCAGGAAACTACACATTGTCTTCTTAAAATGGCAGAAATACATTTTGTCTCAGCTGTGGGTGGCCTAGCTGTTAGCTTATCAGTCCTGTCAGACCTAAAAGCAATTTCTCCAAACAGAGGTTGTTCAAGAAACTATTCGTGGGTAATATGATGAATATTTATGTTTACACAGAAAAAAAAGGCTGCATGTTGCTGCATGGAGATCGCACAACATCAGCTAAAATATTATATATTTATGTTCATTTACTTGCAGTAACAAAATAAAAATGTGTAACAGTTATCTGATTGGAGAAAATATTAACCTGCTTGAAAAATCTCCAAACAGGTGCAGATTTTTATTTACTTCCATAGCAGCATCCACAGAGAAACTCAATAGACTTGCAGCCTTTCACAATAAGAGTCTCAAACATGCACGCATAACTCAGAACACTCAAAGCTTATAAAATAGTTTGTTATTGTGTGAAAAGGACCACGCTTAAATGAGTTGTCACAAAATAAAAAGGAAAGTGTCTGTTGTGAGAAGTCAGGGGTAACAATAACATCTGTTACAACACAACTCTAGACAATAAATGGATTTATATTTAATGAGGATGTAGGATGTGACAGGGTTTTTTTTTGCCTCTTCTGTTGATTGACACTTCTTACATTGGTGCTTTTTATGTAAAGATATTGGGTACCACCTTGGATCTCAGAAAACACAACGGACCAACACCAGCAGATGACGTGACACCCCAAACCATCACTGACTGTGGAAACTTTACACTGGACCTCAAGCAACATGGATTCTGTGCCTCTCCTCTCTTCCTCCAGACTCTGGGACCTTGATTTCCAAAGGAAATGCAAATTTTGCTTTCATTAGAAAGCATAACTTTGGACCACTCAGCAGCAGCCCAGTCCTTTTTGTCTTTAGCCCAGGTGAGACGCTTCTGACGCTCTCTTGTTCAAGAGTGTCTTGACACAAGGAATGCGACAGCTGAAACCCATGTCTTGCATACGTCTGTGCGTGGTGGTTCTTGAAGCACTGACTCTAGCTGCAGTCCACTCTTTGTGAATCTCCCCCACATCTTTGAATGGGTTTTGTTTCACAATCCTCTCCAGGGTGCGGTTATCCCTATTGCTTGTACACTTTTTTTCTACCACATCTTGTCCTTCCCTTCTCTCTACTAATGTGCTTGGACACAGAGCTCTGTGAGCAGCCAGCCTCTTTAGCAACGACCTTTTGTGTCTTGCCCTCCTTGTGCAAGGTGTCAATGGTCGTCTTTTGGACGTCTGTCAAGTCAGCAGTCTTCCCCATGATTGTGTTGCCTACAGAGCTAGACTGTGAGACCATTTAAAGGCTTTTGCAGGTGTTTTGGGTTAATTAGCTGATTAGAGTGTGGCACCAGGTAAGTAAGTAAATTTTATTTATATAGCACTTATCACAGAAAAAGAACCACAAAGTGCTTCACAAAGATCAACAAAACAAAAGATAAAGTCATCATAAAATGATCTTAAAACAAAACAGAATATCATAAAATCATTAAAAATCAGAAACCTTATATAGAACCTTTTCACAATATTCTAATATTCTGAGATGCTGAATTTGGGATTTTCATTAGTTGTCAGTTATAATCATCAAAATAATAGAAATAAACATTTGAAATATTTCAGTCTGTGAGTAATGAATGAATCTAATATACAAGTTTCACTTTTTGAATGGAATTACTGAAATAAATCAGCTTTGTCATGATATTCTAATTTTATGACCAGCACCTGTAGAGCTAACTAAACTGGTGACGCTGCTAGAAAACCCAAAATAACATTTAGATTGCACAAAAACCTAAATGATTTTAAAAAGGTTCCTAAAATGTCATCTTTGTGAGGAAGGCCAGGTGCATCAAGTCTCTCCAGGTGTTTTCATCCCCCCCTCCTTGCGTTTGGCACCAAAATGGATTTTCATTATTATGAATACGCCCGTCTCTTTGGCTTGCTATCAAGCTGTGTTTGTGTGAATGAGACAGATTCAAGAGCTGGGATCTTTTGAACCCAAAGGATGAGCTTAGACTGCAAGGTCAAAAGGAGCGAGATGCAAAACAGCTGGAGGAGATGATCAGATTATGAAAGATGGAAAATAGACTCCAAAAATAGAAAAAAGAAATAGTGGATTAATTAACCCTTGTTTCTTGCTCCAAGGCTCTGAAATGAATTGACTCCTTCAGTTTTATTATGTGCTATCTAATGCAAAACTGATATTTTTTTCTTTCATGACACGTAGAAAACTCTAGAATCTACAAACCGTTTATTATTATAATTACAAACCTACTGAGTACAAAACAAGCCAGTTGCATTGTTGCATGAAAACACCAGAAAGACACACTCTAAAGTCCTGAACAGACCTAATGAGAAGGGATCCGTGTGGCTACATTACAGGACAAACCCAGTTAGTGATGAAGCAGCAATCAGGACAGATAATGTTGTTAAATCAGACTCACAGACAGTGAGTCTGCTGTAAACCCATGTGACTCACAATCACAGCTTAATAATTCATCATTACAATGACACATCATGTTACTCCTCCAATCTAAGGTTTGTGAGCTCATCCGGCCTCTTTGAACAAAGAACAAGCCAGAAAACACAGACTTAATCTGAATTATTAATAGGCGCTGATTCATTTGGCATCTTTGTGCTGATCTGGTAACGACTGAAGTGCTTCTAAATAAAAAGTCATTTAAAAGATGGTGCGCAGAACCCTGAATGATTATTTTATCGATCTGTCCCCGAATAGACAGATTTATTGTTGTTATTGTTCAAACGGGCCTTAGAAATTTATGTTACATCGAACTTATTAAAGTTATTTTACCATTACTTAAGAAAAAGAGCAGAAGCGACCCTCAGCCTGTGCTGCCCTCTAGTGGCAGGATGTGTTTTCTCTTTATATTTACAATAAACTTTTAACCTGATTATGTCATAACTGTTTCATCATTCTTACTCTGGAGGTCTAGCTGCATAAGCAGAATATTTACACACTATTTAAGAAACACTATAATGACTATTTCACTAGGTACCTCTATTTTCTGTGGTCCTTTTGTGTGATATCGTTTGTGTACTACTTCTATTTTACTGTACTTCACCTTACTTTACTGTACCTGTGCTGTTGCAATACTGCAATTTCCCCACTGAGGGACAAATAAAGGTATTCTTATTAGAATAGAACACTTAAACTACTAGAACTAGAACAATAAAATTTAGATTATTTCCCCCCAAATAAATAAATAAATAAGAGATTTTTTATTTTAAGAGAATTGGGTTTGAATATTATTTTCCAAAACTTTCCTCCAATTTTGAGTCAAAAATCATCATTAATGAGAATATTTTTATATAATTAAATATATTTTATGTTGTAACACCAAACTAAATTATTAAAATGTATGTATGTCAAAGTGATATGTGCAAGTGTTTGTTTTTAATTATGGAGTTAAAAACGTCATCTGAGTTAAAAAATATTATCTGACTGCAGAGGAAGAAATAATGACACAGTACAGAACTCTGTTTATAATAATAATAATATAAAATATTTCATATAATTGCAATTAAATTCTTAATTAAACTTAAATTATATCATGTTTTTTCAACCTATTTATTTCATATCTGATATTTATTTGCTGGGTATGAAATTTTCTGTTATGGATTAAAAATAATAAATCTCAGGGACACCAAAGTATCTTTCAGGCTTCTTCTAACTGAGATAAAGTCCTTTCTGTTGTTGCAGGGTTGTTTATTTGACCCATTAAGCTCCAATTACACTTTTCAGGATTCAGACCTGCAGAATAAATCAAAACAAAGTTCAGATGAGGTCGTAATAAAAACGCCACAAGTGGAGCACGCTGTGGGTTCTTTGACGTTTCAGGTCCAATAAACAAGCAGCATCCGTTCTCATGAGAACTTGATGAAAACAAAAGTTTCCCGTTCTTATCTCACATCTCATGTGCTAGTTTCTGCTAACAAAGTGGTGTAATGAAACCTGCTTCCTGTCAATTTTACGTGGCTGCTTTGCCATAAAAATCTGCTTTACAAGCTGCGTGTGCGTCCTGAGAAGTGATCTGATTTTCAGCTGCTGACAGATTATATTTGCTCTGGAAAAGGCAGGATTTATAATCTAAATATGAGGGAAAATGTGATATTAAATTAAGTAATAGAGTTTGTCTTACCATCATTCCGTCAACTTAAACCACTTAAGTCTTCCTTAATTACCGCTCCTTTTACAAATAAAGGCTGCGCATATTAATATGTTTAATTGGTAAAATGGTCTGAATATTAATTTAAATACCTGCAAATTTATTGCAAGGGGGTGTTGACTTTTTCTTTACTAAACGTCTTACCCTTTTGATCTAGAGGTGGTTATTATTTATCTTAATATAAAATTAAACTATCTTTAATGCTCTTCATTTATTAAAGCCTAATTATTTATTTATATAAATGTAGTTCACTATTATAGTTTGGGATTACTAAAATTACTGCTGTGTGTCATGAGCACCACCTAGTGGCGCCATGTAGTTAAAAGTTGCATTACACAACTCTTACATAACACCACACAAACAGTTCATTATAGGCTCTTTTCAGCTGTTAGATTGAAGAAATGTGCATATTTTTTTCACACAATGGTGGAAATGACCTAATATTTCATTTTTTCCTCCACAAGTGTAAACTGAATGCATCAAAAAATGTGTTGATTCTGCTGCATGATTTAGTTCTTAAATGTATAATAGCAGCAGCAGCCACGTGAAAAGGCCATTCGATAAAGTTTGCCACATTAAGACAATGGAAAATGTTTTTATTAAAGTGGGCATATTATTATGGTCTAAAAAACATGTTTACTGTCCCCGTTTGTGACATCACAAACGGGGACTTTTTGAAACAGCTTGTTTTAGGCACATAATTTCTAAAACCAAACACTGGCAGAAAACAGAGGAATTTTATTCATGCTTGAAGTGACCCACATGGCAGCACAAAGGTGAGTTTTGCATAAAATGTCCCCTTTAACATCTGTCATATTTTTTGTCCTTTAGAAGGCAGTTTGACACTAAGATAAACAATATTTTCAATTGCCAGAATGTCACCTAATTCTAAGATCAACACAAATAAGAGATGTCAAATAATTTTTCTTTCTGCATTTAGGCTCACTCACTGATTTTCTTAACTGCTTATTCATCAGTAGTCTACAGCTGGGATTTGAACCTGCAACCATCTTACTGCCAGGAAGCACCACTAACAACTGCTCCACCAAGCAGCCCTGCAGGTAAACTACTTTTTATATTTATCAGACACTAAAGGCTGTTCTTTACCTGGTTTTTACTTGTTTGCATTGTTTATTTTTAAAAATCACTAGTACACCAGACCCCTGTAGACACTAAATGCGTCCTCCACCATTGACTTCACCAAAAATCAACAGAAAAAGAAGTCAGTCTGCATTGAAGATCAATTTTAAAGCCCATTGTTCATTGCAAACATTTATTTTTTTTTAATGATGCAAATTAACAGCAAGCCCCACTGATGTTGGGACAGCTCATCACTTAGTTATGAGGGAATGTAAGAGACACAAAGGGACAGGGACAGAAAAAGTATATTATGCGTGAGTTCATCGTTTCCTGGAAAAAAAACAACACGACCATCATCTCTTGTTAATTTTGGCATCATTTCCCCTCCTGTAATGGTCTTCCAAAACAAAATAAAAATCAAAAGAACAAGGCATGCATAATAGTTCCTGATAATGCACATAGATCAAAGGATACCACTTATAAATACAAAAATCCATGTACGATGTTCATGTACATTTCATATATATGGTCCCTTTTCTTAAAGGTTTCTTCTGTCTTTCTACCCGTCTCCACTGCGGGGACCGTGTCCCTGCTCTGGACTCCGAGCTGCTGCAGGACTTCTAATATTTACGACTACTAGATCTTACAAATGTCCGTTTAGTCCTCCGTTCATCTTTTATGGCATTTTTGCAAAGTTCTATTTCTTTTACACATCTTTGCATCAACTGACCATTGTGCCATCTACACAAACGCTGTCAGAGTTCTAGCCAGTATTATTTCCTATTAAAAATAACCCCCCCATTATTAGAACTACCATGCTTCTGTTTAAAAGGGAGCTCGCTGACTATTTGGATCCATTCAGAGCCGCTCTGCCTGGAACCAAAGTACTTCCACAAAATATATGGATCTAATTTATGGTACACTAAGATAAACGCTCCGTTCTTAGAAATCGGTGAAACAGCCAAACATCGGCTGCGAACATGGTCGTGTCTTTAAAGACGGGGGGGGGGGGGGGGGGGGGGGGGGGGTAGGACAAAGAACGGACAAACCAAAAAATGCTGCGATTAAATACAGTGATGCATGGGTTTCTTTACTGTTAAAAAAAAAAGTGTACTGCAATGTATACAGCTATGTTGCGCACTCATTTGCTCCATATGGGTTTGATGAGGAGGGGGAGGGGCTTAGAGGATCGCTGATATAACAATGGAATCATATACAGATTTACATTTATGATGCGTCTATCGTTACACTCAACAGATGGCAGGAAGGGAGTGAGAGGGCAGCAAACGACAAACACAACATGGAAAAGATCCATTCATTCGTTCATTTGAACGTGAACACCCTCTGCTGTGGAGCCAATGCTATGTTTACTCTCTTTAAAAAAACTAAAAAAAAAAAGTTGACAAACGTGGAGGTGAGCTTAAATGTATGAATGCTAGAAGTGCAGAACCAAATGTTCGACCAATAAAAGTCTATTGGGATCGAGTTGTACTGGTTTCTCTGGAGATGGAGGCAGACTTGATTAACCGAACATGGGGCTGAGTATGACGGTGGAAATGGCGGGCGACTCAGAGTGGTTGGATTCGGCGCCCTCTCGATGGTGGTGGTGATGGCGGTGTGTTATGGGCGAGGGGAGGGGCTTGGCCGCTTTAGTCGATGTACTGGGACAGCCAGCGGAAGCCCTCGCCGTAGCCCTGCCTCTTCAACACGCTGCACATGAACACCTCCAGCGGTCTTGTGTTCAGCTCCTTCAAGGGAACGTTTCCCTGAGGAGAAAAAAAAAAAAATTTGCAACGATTGCTCTCACTTGTTTTATGTAAATATTAAACCATTTCACAGAATGAGATGATTAAAAACAGAAAGTATGTTTTGTTTACTCACTTTTCCTGTCGTCTGTCCGTACAAGCCAAACATTTCCCTCAGCTTTTCCTCACTTATGGCTTCTGGCCTGTCGATTTTGTTGCCCAGGATTAGGATAGGCACATTTCCGATGGTCTCGTCTGTCATTAATGCCTGAAAAGAAACTTTTGTAGCTGTTGTTTGTGATCCTATGCATCTTGGGGAAATTGTTCTCTTATAATAGTGGTTTTCAGCAAAGGGGGGGTATTTCTTTAACCATTTAAAAGTCACTTACGTCAAGTTCTGTTTTTGATTCCACCAGTCTCTGATTGTCTGCACAATCCACAAGGAAGACAATACCATTAATGGCAGGGAGGTAGTTTTTCCACACTCTGCGAGCTGCAAACACAAACAAAAGCAATGTTTTATGTTCTGACTGGTTCACTTATGTTAGAAATCTGATGTTATATCACTTCTAAACACACCTTGTGCATGTCCTCCGAGGTCAAAGGTGGTGAAAGTCATGCCAGCGATCGTCAGCTCTTCTGATGCTGCAGGAAAGAATTCAGAGGAGAAGAATGAGTGAAACACGTTCACAACAACCCTGAATTTCTCAGCATGAATTATTTTTCTTGTGTGGACATGCATGTGTGACAGAAAAGCAGCGACTCACTTGGGTGTAAAGTTGGCACATGCTGGCCCAATCTGTCATCTTTGAGCATGTGCAGTAGCGTCGTTTTGCCAGCATTGTCCAAGCCAAGAAATACTAACTTGCCGGATTTCTTGTACAGTCCTAAAGTAAGAACCAGAAGCATTTCAGAAACATGACTTATGGCACTACAAGTATTTTAAGAGATCCTAGAACAACTACTTTTACAAGGGGGAACTGTTCTTTTAGCTTCTGTATAGCATATATATTTATATAGCATATATTGTAGATGTTAAAGTGGTTTGCGAAATGCTAATTTAAGGGTGTGTTTATGCCTAAGATGTGTTTTACCAGCTTTGCAAAGAATGAACCGGTTCACCGTGGCCTTTAGAAAATTACCAATTTTCATAGGAAAGCAGGTCGGAGATAGCCTAGTGAACTAGACCAATTCTTGCTTTGCAGAGTTTGGTCTAGGCACGCTTCATTGGAAACCTCGCAGCCCAAACCACTGCTGTGTTTATCCAATCACAACTCGCTATAGTTTTGGTTGGGCCAATCACAGCGCTCTATATCATGGGCCAATCACAGAGCGGGAGTAGCCGATGACGTCAGCGCTGCGGCCGCGAACGCCGCGAACCCAAGCAACATGGCGGCAACTCGGAAAACACGTTCGTTTGAAACGGCTTTGTCATCAACATTGGATTATTTAGACTCCAACGTGCGTAAGTCTGTCTGATATACTTAGCGGCTTCTTATTTTTATCAAACAAAGTAGTGCAATGTCCCAGTACACCTGATATTCACATGTTTTTCATACAAAAACGACAGAAATCATTGAAGCTAGACGCTATTAAAGCCTCCCGCTTTTCCGTCGCCGTGATTACGTCACGTTGTTCGTCACTCTGATTGGTCCTAGCGCTATCCAATTGCGTGCTGACATTTTGAAAGACAACCGTAGATCCCGCCTCACGACTGAGAGCCGTCAATGGTTCGTGGCCAGACTATATATACACATATATAGGATGGCTTGCCAGGCTAGGTCGGAGACTGAACATCTGTATCATGTATTAGACACCCCAAGCTGCCTAAATTCAACAAAGATTATGCAGTTTTATATTCTAGAACTCCTCTAACATTCTGGATGAGTAGATATCTCAATAATACACAACTTGTTTAATTTGTTTAGGAGGGCTGTCAGCTGTCACAATCTTACGGCTACCCTGGGTGATGCACATCAACAACTTTCATTGTTTTATCTTCTTTTCAGCAACTCCAGTCAAAGTGATGCTATAATCTGGAATATTCCTAGTATCTATTGTGTAAAGTATGACAAATGTGTGATTCTACTGACAAACTAAAGCAGTCTCCATAAACTAATTTATATAAATTCACAATTTCAACTTCTTCTGCAAAAGGGACGGCAACTCTGTTCCCCCGCATGCAAAGCGGTCCAACCATTTTCTAGAAACAACTCAGCAAAGCTGTTTATAAAAATGCAAATCCCTGAAAGTGTTGCATGAAGGATCACAAAGATCAGTTATCTTGTACAAAGTGCAACTAAAGTTAAATGAGCAGAAATTTGAGCGCATCAGTCAGTCAAGCTGATGAGATTTGCCGTTTCAAACATTGTCTGCTTGAATGTTTATCAGTTTGTTTTGATATGAATCCTGTTCCAACTCCAGCTTTCACGTAAAATAGGGATTTAATGGATGTTTCTCTCAAATATGCACATTGATTACTTAAACACAAGATAAAGGAAAACAAACTAGGGCCGCTCCTTGTTCAACTTTCTTGATGAGGTCTGTGTTTAACAGTCTGAGTCAGCCCAGCGATATCCAGAGGATTTGTAAAATTTCTGACTGACTCAGCGCTGCTGAACATCATCATTACTCACAGCAGCCCAATGCAACCTGCCAAACTGGGATAACAGGAACGGTGACATGGAGCTCCGACACAGATACTAGAACAGAACACTCTGGGGAGAGGAACTACTGATACTTTTTACAGCTTTCAGATCGGCCTGTTGCACTTAAAGGTTTTGTGTTCGCTGCTCATAAACGCAGAGTCATTTTAAACTCATTTAAGTCACGTGTGGAATAAACACCTCGCATCCATTCCAATATCAAAACTGAGATAAATTACTAGGCATAATTATAAACTTAAAAAATAAAACAAAGCAGTGATCAGAGTCATGAAAATATCACAATGTGCTTCACATCAAGACAATGATATTTTAGTGAAAAGGTGTTGATTTAAAGTTTTTTGGCAATTCACTGAGAATCAGTACTCACCTAAAAACTGTAGTACGCTATTGAAACCGCTATAAATCCAATCAAATAGGAATGACATATCCGGAGCTGTTGAATTCTGAAAAACAAAAGCGAGGAACAAATCAGACAGCGAGAAAACATTTATGCTAATTGGCTGTGACTGATTTATCGTCACGTGCAAAAATATGAATGTAACATGCGATCTTCCCTTACCCCGCCCAACCTCATTTTTGTGGAAAGAATTAAGCTTCTGCACTGAACATACAACATTGCTAATGCACCAAACACTCAAGAGCAAATGAAGTTGGATTTTTAACAACTTGAAAAATGCCTGCTCTCAAAATACTTCAGTCCCCTTTTCATTTTTGTGTCATGTTGGTAAAACACATTTGTAATGTTACAAAAAGGCATCTGAATGATCAGAATTGCAGTAACCATTCATCATGAGACAGAAAACACGTGAAGACACTTATCTTAACCTATCAGAAAGATACCAACTGGTGATAAGAATGAGTTGTTTCTACAGCCAAGGATTGGCTCTTTGTAATGGTAGAAGTATTCAGAAATCACAAAAGATGTTTTAGAATCCTGATCACATCTCGTCTGACACAAACTATTAACTCAAACCCTTAGAAAAACAGAAAAATTGTTCTTTAAATAAGTTAAACAAGTTGTTCTTACATCTAAGAATAATTAAAAGTAAACCAACAGCATCCAGAATATTTTCAGCATCCTGTCAAAGCATAACATACACTTATACTGTTTACAAAAAATCCCTAGATCTACATTTTAGCCTATATGTTGTGAATTTCGTCAGTCGCAATGGTTAAACATGATATAATACTATTAATAGGATCAATAAAACAAAACCCTTTTCTAAGTAAAGTAAGAAGAAACTTTGGTCCCATTGAAACAAACTCTACGTTTCCAGTTTCACCTACTTTACCTTTTATCTACGGTAATGCAGAGCTAAACAGACCTCTAGCCCTACTTACGTAACGTGCAAACAACACGGGGCTAAAGTATAAGGTAGACAAAGGTCAAGATCAGGCAAATACTAAGAATGCATTTCAGCCATGCATCAGCTGGTCTCATGTGGCGTGATGCACCAGTAAGAATGAAACAAAAACACAAATTATGGAAAAAGGGAATTCCTCCCCCCTTTTAATAACCTACTGAATAATGGTCATTTCTGGGATTGTGTCAGGAACAGAGTTTTACCGATCTTCCTCCTCTGGAAGTAAAGAACCAGGAGATTAAGGTCCGCTAGCTGGAGATGATGCAGAAAAGAAAGGAGCTTTCTACAGACCTTAACAATAACAACACACCCAGAATTTATCTAAAACTGCATTCAGAAGTCTACTTCCCATAACTGAGGTGGTTTCATTTTTTATAAAAACAAATAATTATGTTTTAGATTTTTTTTAACTTTAAGTTTGCACAAATCAAAAGTAGCATTCATCTTCTTACTGTTTTCTAAGTGCTTTATTGATTTAGAAAAAGTAAGCTATGGCGTAAACGTGAATCCAAGATACTGTAAATAAACTAAATACGATTTGATGAGTGTATCCAGCAGTTACCACCTCTTCTATCTAATGAGAACTACCTTTAGGGCAAATCTTACAAGAATGATTGGTTCTGTGTAGGCTGCAATAATTGAGTAACACGAATTAAGTAACGGTTTAAGATTCCAATTGTTTAATTTAAAGGATTCAACATGTCAAAAGTAGATTTTGTGATTCATCTAGCAACTGTAAATGAATTTTTTTTTCTCGGTTTAGTTAAAAGCATTTTCCAAACACTGGGTTAATATGTTTACACGGCTAAAAATGTCTTTTTCTTAATGTGAAACTGAACAAATATGGTAAAACATGAACATTTGTGAGTAATGTCATCTATGTAATCTAAAAGTTCCCGGACTAACCAATAGCCCTATAACGGCATACTTGGGTGTCTTTTTTCTGACAGCTTTCCTAATTAGTGAGTAGTAGCAGGATGGAGTAACATTTTGGATGACATTCCGCAAAACTGGGAAACATGACAGCATGAGAACATGTACGACTTGTGAATACAGGGTCAAAGTCTACATTGTTTGATTACAAAACTGATGATTAACAGCTTTTATTTATTGTATTTGACCGGCTAACAAACAAGCTAGCAGGAAACTAACCACCTACGTGTCATATTCCGTAGGCGACGTCTCATCGCTCCTTACTAGCCTTGTTAGCTAATTAGCTAGAAAAAAATAGTTCGTCGATTTACTAGACACCAAAATCCCTGATAGAAGTGTTTTCCGTCAAACCTTAAACACGAATGTTACAATACACATAATAAAGATTCAAGTATTGTTTGAATCCATTTGACGGAAGTTGAAATGAAGCAACTTGACCAACTTGGTGTTAGCAATGCTAACGTAGCATCATTAGCAGCCGGGGTAACGAGCTGAAAAGCCGAACGTACTCTTCTCTTTTTGAGCATTGCTGAGAAAACGTATCCAAATATCCTACCTGTTGTTTAGATGTAGAGTGATTTGCCGAGTGCGTTTGTTCCAACAGTCATATAAAATAATCTCGGTCAAAAAAAAGAGAGCGGCTGCAAGATGCCAGGTCTTCCTCAGCCCTTTCGTGTTTTGTTAGTGAGCCACGACACTGCAATGGCTGTCCAAGAGCTCGCCTAAACTCTGCCCAGCCGCTTCCGGTCTATGTTCCACACTCAGCGTTCCGGCAGGAAACTCGATCTTTTCAGAACAGTTCCTTCAGTTTAAAAACGAATCATTTTTTTTAATTAATTAATTTATTTATTTATTTATGACTACTCAAACTCTACTTAACTTATGTAACAATTTTCAAGCATAAGTAAAACCAAAAGTGCTGAACAAACAGAAGTAAAACAAGTTCACACCATTCTTCCCTATTTTTGAAATATTCATCATCCAGTAAAAAACTTTATCCATAATATAAAAAACAAGAATAGAATAGAATTTATTGATCCCACAGTGGGGAAATTCACTTGTCACAGCAGCACCAGCACTCAAAGGATAATTAGAAGAGAAATATAAACAAGGATACATGTATATGTATATGTAAGTGAATATTTACCTAAAAGTAAAGATGTACACTAAGCTTGGTCACCAAAGCCCATGATGACTTTACTTCTAGACTAGTACACATAAGCTTATCTATTTGAGAAATTTCCAGGACAAGAAAAGAAACATTTTTTGGTGTTTATTGTTGGATGTCTCAAAGTGGGATTGATACAGTCATATGGAGCAAGATCAGGCTAATTATCTTTGTTTCTTTTAGGCAGTGATATTTGATAAAGTTAAGGACATTATGAACATAGAGGGCAACTGTAAAAACATGGAGGAGTTTGCAAAAAATGCTGATACCTTCAGAATCATATCTTCCAACATGACATTAATCTAAAATTAAGTTGTGCATAATACAAAAAAATGTTGTCATGCTGATATCAGTATTGCTGGGGACTGCTAGGACTGTAATTAAGCTTAAGCTATTATAAATCAAGTGCTATGCATCCAAATTCTTTATCCTCCATTTTTTTTGCCCAATCTGACGAATGCTCACTGCTCTAAATGTGCACACCACTCAGTTTAGATAATAGTTGTCAAGATGCAAAATCTCATCGTGTGTCTTGAGAAGATCAAGATGACAGAAGGAAAGGAGTGAGATTTTATTGCAACAAGCATTGTTGTTGCAGTATTCAACAATACCACCATAATCAGGTGTTTTTCTAATACTGTACTCTCCTAATCCAAATATTACAGGTAACTTGACCAAGAAGTCGTGCAAAAAGAGAATTGGTCACATTTTGAAATTACCCAAGCTAATGTACAAACCTGAATCTCATTCCAAATTTGGCGAGGGAAATAAAGAGTAGCAAGCCATCACCTAAACAGAACATCCTCAATAAAAACCCAAGAGAGACTGTCAGTTTAACATTTTAAATAAAGGCAAATATAACTATTTCTCACAGAAAATTGAAATTATTTATTTGTGGCATTTAAAAGTAAAAAAAATGAAAAATTTCATCATTATACCTCATTTACAAAGTCTATCTTTTTTTTACTTGCCTTTCTTTTGTCATCTTTATACAGAATAAACATATATTACCCATTTGGTTATTTTTAAGGTGGATATTTTTTTATTTTGGTATTATATAACTAAATTAAACTTCGATAAACAAAAGAAAAAAATATTTCACGAGTGTATTTATTGCATGTTCAAGCCTTAAAATAATCTCACGTGCCTAAATGTCAGTTATTCTATAGGCAAGCATTACCAACACGACAGTATTAAACATGGATTGTGTTTAGAATTGAGTTTATTCTTAAAAACATCGTTTTTTGTGTGTTAAATAGAAATTATCAAGTTTGTTATCATCCTCTTGTTTCTGGTAGACTAAAAACCCTGTGCACCGGAGGAAATGCCACGTGTAAGCACTGCGCATGCCTGACACATTTTTACGTTGATCCTGCTGGGTGATCCCAACTTCCGGTGAAAGGGGAGAAGTATCTCACACGATTTACTCTGACCAGGCCCGTCGTTACCAGCCCGTTGGTAGTTGAGCGGGGTTTTTGGGTAATAATCATGGCTCTGTGATAGCGAACAAATCACCTAAGGAATACCTTTTTTTAAACCACAGGATATTTTACTTTAGGTGTTGTTTTGACTCATCGTCAGGGCTTAAGGTTTATACCCCGCGACGACTAGCTAGGCAGCTAGCTACAGACGAACCTCTAATTTAGATTCTGGTGTCTGTTTCAAGATGTCAACAGCGGGGTTCAACTCTCAGAATGGAACTGGGACAGGACAGACGTACGCGAACGGTGAGTAACTTTTAAATATCATTAAAAAAATTGATTAGGTGACGTTGAGTCTGGTTGCGTTTGTGTTTGTGGCTACCCGTTAGCTGGCTCGTTTGGTAATGTTACAACGCAAAGTAGCAAAAGGGTGAGCTGTCACGTATGACAACGCCAGGATAACCATGGTTGAACTTGACCCGTGTTACTTTGCTGGCTTGGGTTGACCAGAATAGTGACAATCGCACGGTGTCTGTTTAGCTACAAAGCTAATCGTAGCTAGTTGTGGCTAGTTTTGATTATTGTCGAGGTGGCAAACCTTTAACTGAACGTTTCGCTGGTCTAATGACCCGATTAAGGCATGTGATCTTTTAGAAGTTTCCCAGGGCACATAATAACACATTGAGTGTTATATTATTCTCAGGTTCTGAGATACTTTCCCCCTCAAGCTTCTCGTTGAGCCAGAACTTTCGTAGAGCTTCCTACAGGCTTTAACTTGTCCCTTATTTATGAATCTCCTGGGAGTTTTTGCTGTTTGTCCTTTATCACTGTGTGTGTGTGTTTCTAATGCAATAAGAAATGTTCAACTAGCTCCTAAGCTTTTTATTTTATCCGCTCTACGTTTTGCTGTACATGTGGCACATTGGGAATGATCCAAATAAGTTAAGATCAGTGATTTCTTTGCCCTGAAAGGTCTCAAGGATTTCAGTTGGAGATCATTCACACATTTTCTACTGGGTTCCAATGATTAGCTAGGGGGGAAGCAATCTAGACATGGTCAATAACAGCTGACATAAGCATTTAGTAACTTTTCAGATCAATTGTGTGAAAGACCTTTGTTGTACTGATCAAACTCAATGCGTCAGTGGTTTATAACAACTTAATTTCTAAAGAACTGGAATTGTATATATCAATTTGCCTGTTTTTAAACATGTTTCCTAAATAAAGCAGATTTTTGCTAATCTGAGATTTGTTCTTTGAGCTCAGAAGGTTAAAACTTTGTAATGGAGTCATTCTTGGCAACAAATCTGGTAAATCTTAAATAGATTTATTAAACTCTATTTCATAAAAATATTCTGCAGTTGTTAAATATACTAAATGTCAGAGGCAATGAGATTTATGCTTGCGTAATTTTATTACAAGATGAGCTCACAGTAATAATACAGCTGTAAAAATTATCTACAAGGAAAAATGATAAAACCCACAAAATACAAAAACTCATTTGACTCAGGGGTATCTTCTCATAATTGCCTGATTTCCTTATATGCACAGTTTATATAAATAATAGTCAATAGTTTTTCCATTCGTCCTAATTCTAAGATGAATTGGAAGAATTTTGTCTAAAGGAGGTCATTTGGAAATGGTTGCACTACTCCAATATGATCCCATAATGGCATGGAGGGGCCATTAAAGGCAACCAGTGTTGCTTCTTTACATATTTCCTCTTATGAGGCTTTAAATAAAATAATCACACACTCAAAGTATTTAAATGTAATTTGTTTCTGCAGCTGTTTTGAGCTAATGTGCACTCCGAAATTTTTGTTTCTATTTCTATTTATTTTTCGTTAAACTGTGAAACTTGTTTTGCATTTTAACGGGCAGTAGGTTGTGATTTCACATCACACCACATCACATCTGTGAGCAGCTGGATGCTTTAGGTCTCGTTTAGATTCTTTTTTCTGATTTTGCACATTGACGAAAAACCTTTTCAAATTCCTTTCCACTGATTTTTTTGCTGCCGCTGTTTGCAGTGTGACGGATCAAATAAACGTTTGAATGACCATTTTTGTTTTATGTAACAAAGCTGCAAACAGTTGCACACCGAGTTTCAGATTTATTGTTATCTTTATCATTTGAGAGTCATTTCTGCCTGGAACTCATCTTTCTCTCAGCTTTTTAAGTGTCGGCCATTAACGAGATTGTGCAGCATTGAGGGGTTTGATCGTTTGTATTCTAAAATTAAGTAGCCTGTTGTTCTCCGTCACTTAAACACATCAGAAGCATTTCCTATTGTTGTTTTTACTCCAGCTGAGTTCAGTAAACAGGGTTGGACTTGGCTCCGAGCTGCACGCTCACTGACTCTGTGAGGGCAGATCATGTCGAAATAAAACCAGGTATAGAGATTAGACCCTTGGCTGCCAGTTCACTTGGGCACTTGATAGATTTGAGTGCTTTACACTCGTTGGTGTCACTACTAACTCAGCCTTTATTATAACTCGTGTCTGCGCTCCTGGAACATTTCACACCTTAAATGGATTGCTCTAATTAAATACGACTGAATCCCACACATCTTCAGGTGTATTTAATGAAATATCCTAAGATGGATTTGTATTTGTAACACATCTTTTTTTAACTTGTCTTCAGGTCCATCACAGAACCCAGTTGCCCTGCAGCAGCCTCCAGGTGTCGGCTACGGCATGAATCACCAACAAGCCTACAATCCAATGCAGGCCAAAGCTCCTGCACCTCCTGGCCCTGGTCTCTACCCGTCTGGGCCGTATCAGCCTGCTCCCCCTGTCAGCTCTTACCAGCCAGGCCCACATGTCACTTCTTACCCCTCCTCTCCAGGTCACCCACTGTTGACCAGGCCTCCAATGGGATCTACTCCCTCTCATACCCCTCCTCTGTCTGCCAGCCCCATCCCTGGTCCTCGGATGCCTCCTGCACAGGCCACACCACCTCTTCCTGCTGTGTCTTCTAGTAGCTACTATCAAAACCCCCAACAGCCGATGGCCCCAGCATGGCAGTACAACGCAGCTACCCCACCAATGGGGCCAGCCCCATCCATGAACACGCCTCCCAGAGGCCTCGTCACAAATCACGTGGCTCCAGCTGCAAGCTTAGCTGGGCCATCTCCACAGTCATCAGCTGTTTACAGCTCTGCACCCCCACCCCACATGTCCCATAGTCCCGCCCAGTTCTCAGGCCCCGGAGTGCCCCTCACGTCTATGCATGGATACACTCAACCAGGTAGGAACACCAAGAGTCAGACTTGTCGTCTCCTCTGTTCTGTCCAAATATACGACACTGTTTCACTTTGAACTGAAGGAAGAAATGTTCAGAAGTGAGGCAACTATTATCAGTTCTGACAGATTATCCAGACAGTTCCTGGGTCATACCAATAAAAAAAGAATTATCCAATCAGGTTTCTATAATTGTCAAACCGGTGAACTTTAGATTCATAATTATTGGTTCATTAATATGTAAAACCACAGGAATTTGAAAATACACACTACATTTTTTAAAATCCCCACCTGATTGTTCCCAGTTCTTTGGTAACATAAACTCAGTGACTTCTCAGTCCTGTAATTACCTTCATTCCCTGACCTGCTGTAGATATGCATATCTAGAGTTGTGATATGTTGGAGCTGGACATTGCCCTCTGCTCCTACGCTGAACATGTTGGCTGTCATAGACGCTTCTGGCTCGCCCCACAGCCACGGGAACTCATTTACTCCCGACTTTGTACAAAGTTCAGATTAGGTCTTTAAAGGTGTGATTCTCTGAAAATTATTTTTTATGATTATTTCTGATTATAATCGGTCCCTGTGAGTTTTTCATGCAGACTGAACATGAAAATAGTCTACATCCATCTCCTGCATTCGCTTTTGAGAGAAAATAACTTGTTAAAAGTCTAGGATTTGAAAATCCTGACAGATCGCTGACACATAACATTCATGGACTCGCCCATCTTGATTTGCATCCAGGAAACAGCAGAGAATGTCTCGGTTAGTAAAAGCTAACCGTTAGCATTAGCAACACCACCACACACTGGAAAGAATCCTCCAGATTGTGTTATTTGTGGAGATAAAACATCCATTTTGTAAGTGGTAGAGTTGCGTTGCTGTTATCCAATCTGAGGCCCTAATATCAGGAAATAAAACTCTAAATCCTGCCGTCTGCTGCCACTCTGCGGAAGCAGACTTGCCGGTGCTGATCCAAGAAATGATGGGCTTTTTTTGCCCTGAGTACAGCTTGCAAGGCATTCATTCCTACCAGAGACCACTGCAAATGTATCGATTAAATGAGTGAACCACACCTTTAATATTTCCAATCTGATTATTAAACGTGACAAAACTTTAAGCACGTTTTGATTTCAGTTTCTGGTTCACATTGTCTAAAATAATGGTTTCTGTTTAGGCTGATGTTAAAGTAGGAAGCAAAAGAACACAAATAGATATTTTGCGTAACTTTTGTGTTCCAGCAGGAAGTGGTTTTATTATCTGGTGACTTGGTTGCTTTATTTCTGACCACAACGTGACAGAATTGACAACTTTGTGATTTTACCTCTTAGTTGCAAAAGGTCACATGATCAAAGTTAATAATAATCTCTCTGAGCTTCATAAAAATTCCACCATCAGGGTTTATTTAGTCTGAGATGTGTGAGAGCGGACATCAAACAGAAAGGATGTAGTCTTGGACACCCTTAATCTTTGTCTTACGCTCTTTGTATTTTCTTTTTCCTTTGAAACATCTTCATTTGATCTTCATGCTTCAAGATTGACATGTTTTGGTGTTTCCATAGCAACGACAAGCCTCGCAAAAATTGTAAAAAGAGAAGTAAATATACTTGCTGCCCTCTCTGATCTGAGTTAATGGGGTTTCTCTGTATGCAGAAGAGGATGGTGTTTGGTTTTAGTGCTTTGACATTGCCACCAGACATCGTCACCTCCACTCACACCTTATATTTAGGTTCATCTCTCTCTATTTTTGGGGCATTTTAAAATAAAATAAATATACAATCCATAAATTATAGCAAGAAAAGCAATCATTGACTATTAAAAATGGTTTTATTTCCTCCCATCAGGCACCGCGCCTCCACCGATGGCTCCCCAAGCATACCAACCTGTTAGACCTCCTTATGGGGCTCCACCCACAGGACCACCATCCTCCATGAAACCCACGCCGCCTCCCACTGTGACTGGACCCTCAGTGGCCAGTGCAACTCCTCCACCACCAAATGTGGATGGTGAGTTTTAGTTTATTTAGTTTGCGTTCAGTCCTGCTGATTCTAAATACACTAATGGTCCGATTCTTGAACTTGCATTTTTTTTTTACTTTTGCTGTTTATAAGGTGACAAGTCCTCCTGTGCTGATCAGAATCATAAATCACTTTGGAGTTTTATGTTAATTTTCCTGACCTCCCTGTGTTGTTTCCACCCCCCTCCCCTTCTTCCTACACATGCCAGCTCAGTGTGGGGGGGCGGTCAACAACGCTCTTCCTCCCACTGAGCCCGACTTCCAGGATGGAGATATTGAATGTCCAGGTGTGACCAAATCATTAGCCGTGTGGTATCAGTGACTGTTAGATGTTGTGTCAGTGCTGTGGTCCTCTGTGCTGTTTCTCATTGTCTTTAAGGCTCAACACACTATAGTCTTCCTTTTCTTTCACCAATTTTGTTACTTTTATTCCTCTGAAGTCTAGATACTAAGCTATAAGTTCAGATTTGTTTATTTTTTTGTCCATCTGTCATCGTATACACCTCATGTGATTTTTAAAAACGCTCCCATCATTAACATCGTTGTTGTATTATTATCCCTCATGTGTTCTTCTGTAACGTTCACCACAGATTTTGCAGACTGTCACAAGTAATTTGTGTCAGTAAATAACTTGTCGTGTGTTTGTGTTCATGCAGGAGCTGTGGCTGGCAATGGCCCACCAGCAGCAAACAGCTATAATCATGTTGACAACAGAATGGGTAAGGCCTTTTTCTGCCATGTGTAGTTTTGTTTTTAGAAAGCTCACTGCTGGCAAATAGTTCTGTTCATGACAAGTTTATAACATCATGTTGTACATTTAAATTTCTGTGTTTAGACTTTAATTCTGCTGTAATAAATATAGAATTCCTACAGTTTTGCTTTGCAGTTTCCAATCTTCTAATTCCATGTTTTTTTGTTCTTATCTTGTAGACAGAGTAGCAAAGTTTTTGTTTATTTACCTTGTTTGCTGACAGTTTCGGCGTCACACAGTCACCATCTTCAGAGCTTCGCTGGTGTTGGTGGCGTCACCTCCTCCGTTTGCCCTCTACTGCCCGCACCTTCCCTGATGATGACCACGTTCCATGAATTATCCAGCATATAAACTCCTTCATCCCTATTCATGGTCCTTGGTCCATGATGCTCTGAAGATGGTGACTGTGTGATGCCGAAACTTTGCTACTCTGTGTACAAGATAAGAACAAAAAACCATGGAATTAGAAGAGAAACACAAAAAGAACTTAACAAGGAGTTTCCAATCTTTATTTTCAAACATCAGCCTCATATGCTGTTAAAAATCCAAATTGTGTTTCTAACCATTAACAGTTACAGTTTATGCTAAATAATTTAATTATTTTAATTTCGGTCAGCCTTATTTGAGATCTCACTCCAGATCCTGAATGATCCATCTGCACTCCCTGACGGAGTTGGTCCCACTTGTGCATTTAAATAAATCCGCCTCTTGCCTTTCAGAGGCAGGTGATGATGTATGATGTTTGGGACAAAGCTGTCCACTGGGTAGCGTTTACACCGCCACAACAATAAAACAATGCAGTTGATTTATCTGGAGACCGTTCTTTATGTGCTGCACTTATATAAATATAAGGCTCCATTATTCTGCAGACTGAAGTTGTCTTCAACAAACATGTCATTAAATCCCATTTAATTACACAAATCCAGTGACTCTGGGAGGAGAGGAGAGGCTTCTGCTTGTCTTGAGGCTGGCTCCATATTTTCTCTTTGCTACTGGGACTCTTGGATTTATCCTAAATCACTAATCATTCCTTTTTTTTTTTTAAATCCCCAGCTGGCCCGACTCATCCTGGTCCACCTGGTAGACACTTGGGTCACTACCCCTCCCTCCCCCCTGGATACCAGAACACCTCAGCCCCCCCTGTGAACCCCCCCATGCATCCAGCAATGCAAGCTGCTACGCAGCCCTACTCTCAAGCACCTCAGACGTTCCAGCAGGTGAAAGATGGCTGATTCAGTTTGTGCGCTTTGAATAAGTCGGTTCTGTCATTTAATCATCATCCAGACCTGAAGTTATAACAGGTTGGGGTTTTTTAGTTCGTCTGTAAGGATTTGTTTGTTTTATCTGAGAGTTTCATAGAAATTCTGCCTCCTGCTCTGGATGAGAAAACATGATCTACACCAACTTACTGTTTTACCTTCCCTCAGCCCCCGGGGCCAGCCCAGCTGAGTCCATCGCTGGCCGGCATGAGCCTCCAGTCCAACACCCCGGAGGCCCTGAGGGTGGTCAACCTGCTGCAGGAGAGAAATCTGCTGCCACCAAACCCCGTTTCTGCCCCAACACCCTGCCTCCCCCAGGACCTGCAGAAGCTGAACTGCAGCCCAGAGTAAGTCTTGATGAATGTATACAACATGTGTTAGTCACGCTGAATTTCATAATAAATGCATGCATGTGTTTGTGCTCCTCCAGAGTTTTTCGTTCCACATTGACCAGCATCCCTCAGACCCAAGCGCTGCTCAACAAAGCTAAGATGCCACTGGGCCTGCTGCTCCACCCGTTCAAAGACCTCTCGGTAACTGCTGGAGTTCATTTGACCTTCATAGTTCATCTGTTATTTTCAGCTGTTTGTTACATTTTATTTCTACAAAAACAAATTGGATTAAATAAAAAGGAATGCTAAAATAAAGCTGATCAGGTTGAAGATGTGAAACAGAAAGATGTCCAGTAGTAAAGATGATAAAGCAGTCTGAAGGAATAACAGGAAACAGGCTTTTCTTCCTTGTGTTCGTTTTAGATCAAGCAGCAGGTTTTACGTTTAGATCACACACAGTTCTCACTGAAATGCAGCAGAAAACCCTTTTAAAAAAAGATCCAAACATGCTTGTAAATCAGGGATTTGTGGTTTTTATTTCAGATACTAATCTCAGTTTGTTATGATGGCACATTGCTTTTACTGTTACATCATAAACATGTTAACATGACCATGATCGTAGCAAAGATTATCACTGGACGTCTTTCCTCATCACAAATTTAGCAGAAGTGTTATCACTCTTCAGCCGTTTTGTTTCTGCCAGCTTACAACAGCAGCAGCCTGACACAGAAATACAAACACCTCATTTAGATTATAGAGACCGTCTCGTTACATTCATTAAAAACAAGTTTGAACGGTTCTGCAACAGTAAAGCCTGTATTTAAAAGGCTGTTTGCATAAAGAAAACTAGTTTGCTTCTCTCACAAGGGTTGTTTTGTTCTTTGGTTTCATCAATGCAGCAACTTCCTGTGGTGACATCTAGCACCATTGTCAGGTGTCGGTCCTGCAGAACCTACATCAACCCCTTTGTTTCGTTCCTGGACCAGAGAAGGTGGAAGTGCAACCTGTGTTATCGAGTCAACGATGGTAAGGAAACTGACGGCTGGAGGCCCTTTAAGCAGCTTAATATTCATCAATATGTGACTTTTTATGAAACAGATGGAAAGAATAGATGGATCTGAGGTTGGCAATCCTGGTCCTCAAGTTTGTCTAACCAGCATGTTTTAGTTGTTTCCCTGCTCCAACACAAATTCAGTGGTTGAATCACCTGTTCACCAGGTTCTCAGGCTCTGCAGAAGCCTGTTAATCAGCTAAATCAGGTGTGTTGGTGAAAAGGAAACAAAACCTGCTCTTGAGCATCAAGATTGCCTACCCCTGTGCTAGAGACTAATACCTTAATGCAGTGATATCCAAACCTAGTCCTCCTCCTTTTTTCCTCCTTCTTCTGTGGTTTTATGGCAGCTTTCAGGTGCATTACCCCCACCACTCTCTGTGATGGAGTATTGCTCAGTACTTCTTCCATTACTAGAATCTGTTTAAAAGAAGTTTAAGACTAAATCACCAGAATCCTTCTGAAATAATTCCCTAAAATTCTTTTATGTAGCTGACTAAACTCTGGTCCTATCTAGCGTGTTTTAGTTGTTTTCTCTGCTTCATGTTTTTAGGACTCTGTCCTAAAGTTGAAGTAGTAGCAGCCGGCTGTTTCTCCTTCTCTGATGTAAATTAGCGGAGAACCTCTCACACCAGTGGTGTTTTATTGATAAATACGCGAGCACGTAATCAGTGGATGACCCAGGGAAGTGTGCTGGTTTGGTGAGACAGACAACCGGATGGTTCAGTCTTTGCTTACAGTCCGAACCGTGTTATTGGTGGAGGTTTTTAGACAAATGAGAGAGAACCACTTTATTGTTTTTGTCACTTTTTTTTTATCTGCACAATATTTTTAGGCAAGGCAGCTTTATTTATATAGCACATTTCATACACAGAGGCAATTCAATGTGCTTTCCATTTAGCAAGAATGGCAAGAACAATAAAATCAACGTGACAGCACAATTAAAATACATACAAATTCAATTTAGATTTATAAATTAAAAAGAAAAGGACAAAGTTAAAGGGTGAGCAGATACAGTGCAGGAGGTGCAGCATAAGAAACATTCATTGAAAGGCTGATGAATACAGGAAAGTTTTCAATTTCGATTTAAACGTTACTAGAGTTGGGGCACATCTGAGGTCATGAGGAAGCTGATTCCATCTGTGTGCAGCATAGCCGCTAAAAGCAGCTTCACCCTGTTTGGTTCTGACCCGGTTCTACCAGCTGACTGTTTCCTAAGGATCTCAGAGCCCTGCTGGGTGTAGATACTGTAAGGAGATCTGACATGTATTTTGGCCCCATGCCATTGAGTGGTTTATAAACTAGTAGAAGTACTTTGAAATTAATTCTGTAGTTTACTGGTAACCAGTGTAGAGATTTAAGAACAGGAGTGATCTGCTCGGTTCTCTTGGTTCTTGTTAAGACTCTAGCTAAGTTGTTAAGACTTTTATAGCTATAATCTGTTAGAACGTTGTTAAGAAGCATGAAAATAATGTTTTAAGCTTGCTTGTTTTGCAGATTTGCCACTTTAATGGCAAAGATGAAAATATCTGATTTATTATATAAAAAAACATAATTAAATGAAACTTTTCCTGAATGTTTTTGTGTTCAGTTCCAGAGGAGTTTATGTACAACCCAGTCAGCAGATCGTACGGAGAACCGCACAAAAGACCCGAAGTCCAGAATGCCACTATTGAGTTTATCGCTCCTTCAGAATACATGGTACGGTTTGGCTGTGCTGGCGTTTTTCTGAAACTGTCATGTTTTCTATATTTAAAAAACTTGTTCTTGATTTTCTAATTTTTTTCTCTCCTCTAGTTGAGGCCGCCACAGCCTGCTGTTTATCTGTTTGTTCTGGACGTGTCTCACAACGCGGTGGAGACGGGCTACCTGAGCGTGTTCTGTCAGTCAGTGTTGGACAACATCGATGCGTACGTAGAGCATAAAGTCTTAGATCATCCCAGGCAGCGTTCATCTGTCTGTAAAGTTTAGATGATCATAATTGGGTCAATATGTGATTATTTTAGATTTTTTTACACAAACAGAACATGATAACATTTATTTAGCCTAATTGAGATTGCGTGACATGTCCCTCAGGCTCCCCGGGGACTCGCGGACAAAAGTCGGCTTCATCACCTTTGACAGCACCATCCACTTCTACAACCTCCAGGAGGGACTCTCTCAGCCTCAGATGCTCATTGTGTCTGACATTGAAGGTGAGACGCAGCTGCTGGCGAAAGCCACACATTCATTAGTATGGCCGCTTGACAGCAGCTGTTTGCAAGCTTCATTTGTTATTTGTTGATGTGTGAGAACCATTTTGGTCTGTCTTTGTGTGCTCCTCAGATATCTTTTTACCAACACCAGACAGCCTTCTAGTAAACCTCAATGAATGCAAGGAGGTATGAGATCTACCGATAAAATTATAAACTTTTCATATCAAACATTTTCTTTTGTGTTTTTTGCGACTGAGAAGGAAACAAAATCATTTCAAGTTGGATGTTTGTGTTTCAGCTGGTCCAGGATCTGCTGAAGAGCCTGCCAAGTTTGTTCGAGAAGACGATGGAGACCCAGTCGGCTCTGGGTTCAGCTCTGCAAGCAGCCTTTAAGTTATTGTCTCCCACCGGAGGGCGGATGTCTGTCTTTCAGACCCAGCTGCCTAACCTGGGTGTGGGGGCTCTCCAGTCCAGAGAGGACCCCAACCAGCGAGCATCCTCCAAGGTAGGAATCCTGTCTGTCTGAAACAAAACCACGTTCTCACACAAGTTGTTTTTTTTCTTTAGATTTTACTCAAGCTGAGTTATTTCCCATCTTTCATGTGAGATCATTTAGTAAAGCTGTGTTATATTGACTATTTGCACTCATTGTGGTTGTTCTCTGTTCAGGACATCCAGCACCTCTCCCCAGCTACAGATTTCTACAAGAAGCTGGCCTTGGACTGCTCGGGCCAGCAGGTGGCTGTTGACCTGTTCTTGCTCAGTGCTCAGTACTGTGACATGGCATCACTCGGTGAGAAATGCTCCATTTTTTTTCTTAGAACAAGTGATTCATTTTAATAAAACTAGTTTCTGATTGAACGAGTGATTTTCCTCACTGTGGGTTTAATAAAGTCTATTCTTTTGTTTCCCCCAGGCTGCATATCCCGATTCTCTGCAGGAAGCGTTTATTACTACCCCTCCTACCATCATCGTCATAATCCGGCTCAGGTGGAGCGCTTCCAGAAGGATCTGAAAAGATATTTAACAAGAAAAATTGGCTTCGAGGCCGTCATGAGGATACGCTGCACCAAAGGTCGGTCCACACAAATGTTTCTGTGACATTTAGTTGTGAGTTTCTGTGTCCTAAAGTTCTTATTGAAATATTTAATGCATAACTAACAAGTTTACACTTACATGAATCGTTTGAGAAGGTTAATGTTGCAAAATCGGTTAAAAATCTTTTAGCTGATGGCTTGCGATCATTAATTGATCATTTTCTTTTCTTTCTGCAGGTTTGTCCATCCACACGTTCCACGGAAACTTCTTTGTTCGCTCCACAGACCTGTTGTCCCTCCCCAACGTCAACCCGGACGCTGGTTTTGCTGTTCAGATGTCCATCGAGGAAAATCTGGACGACATGCAGGTTGTTTCCTTCCAGGCTGCGCTGCTTTACACCTCCAGCAAAGGTACATCCACACACACGCAGACGGAGGGTGTGTGTTTTATCTTTGGAAATCTGTAACGTTTAGTTTTTCACAGGTGAAAGGAGGATCCGCGTGCACACTCTGTGCCTTCCTGTTGCTAATTCTCTGTCAGACATCTTTGCTGGAGCTGATGTTCAAGCCATCACCGGGTTGTTGGCCTGTATGGGTAAGTTCTACATGATAACACTTCACAATGACAGCTTTAAGTGAAACTGTCACCCATGTGGACATGCATCAAAGATCTGAGATCATTATTCTTCCCGTCTCCAGCTGTGGACCGCTCAGTGACGGCTTCTCTGAGCGACGCCAGAGATGCGATGACCAACGCCTCCATCGACTCGCTGTCTTCATACCGGCAGTTTGCGCTGACCATCCAGCAGCCTGGCTTGTTGGCTCCAGCCTGCCTCAGACTCTTCCCTCTTTACATCCTTGCTCTGCTCAAACAGGTTTTCTATTCCTAAACGTCCATTTGATCAATTACTCAGACATTAAGCAACAGCTCTTATTATTAGGATTCATTGTTTAATTAATGATCTATTTCCTGTGTTTTGTGTGTGAACTCTGCAGAAAGCCTTCCGGACCGGCACCAGCACCAGACTGGATGAGCGAGTGTTTGCCATGTACCAGCTGAAGTACCAGCCGCTGGCCTTCACCATGCTGATGATCCATCCTGCTCTGTATCGTGTTGACGATCTGACCGATGAGGTGAGGATCTTTAGTTTAATTCAGTGGGAATGTCCTTTTTTTGAATTAGTTTTAATAAAGGCGTAAATAGTAATTCTATGAATCTGTTTTGGAGTCACTGCATTCCTTTCTAATCCTGTTTTCTCTCTCGCCCTCAGGGAGCTCTGAACATTAATGAGCGGACCATCCCCCAGCCCAGAGTTCTGCAGCTGTCTGTGGAGAAGCTCAGCAGGGAGGGAGCTTTCCTCATGGATGCTGGAACCGTACGTTTTAAAAATTCACTCCTATAATAAGCTAATGATCTTTTTATCTGGCTGAATGTTAATCTGCTTATCGTGTGTGATAAAAACACGTTTAAGTGCTTGAGCCCAGATTTGGTATGATTTCCTTCCAACAGGTGATGTACCTTTGGATCGGACGTAACTGCCACCCCAACTTCCTCACACAAGTCCTGGGAGTCCCAAACTACGCTGCCGTGCCTGATAATCTGGTAGGAAACACGTCAATGTTCAGACCTTTAATCTGCCGCTAAAGCCTGCCGCTCACGAGAGAAAACTGCTGGTCATTCGCGGCCATTTGCTCAGCAGATTCCTCGCTGTGTGCGCCTAATTTTCACTGAGTTTTCTGCCTCACAAGACGCTGAGGTGAAAATCAAACCGGTTTGATATTTTTCGCCTCACGGGGGGCAGAAACTCGCCCTGTGCGCGTTACGCGAGCTGTCGGCTGAGGCGAAATCTTCAAGTGGCCAATCAAAGCGCGTTCTCCCCTCACATGATTCCAAGATGGCAGCCTCCTGTCTGCATGGCAGAAAAATAAACGAAACGGAGACGAAACTGGATATGGAGGAAATGCTTTACTTGTTTCGCTGATGAGGCGTCGCCTAAAACAAATATTGGATCTCACGATAAGTTTTTAACTAGATAGAATAAATAAAATAGCAGGAAAGTACAACTGTTAGGAGTTCTTTATTTTCAAAAAAGCAGAAGGTCCTCTTCGTCTCTCTTGTTGTTGTTGCACCATCATGCAACTACGGTAGTTTAAATCAGAGAAGCCAAACTCGGATTCTGGAGCCATTTGACTCTCGGTTTCAGTCTTCAGTAATTTTCTTTCTCATAAATATTCACTTTTCTGTTGCAGTATCTCCTCCCAGAACTGGACACAGCAGAATCTCAGAGAACCAGAGCTTTTATTGGCTGGCTCAGGGATCAGAGGCCGTTTTTCCCCTCCCTGCACATCATCAGGTCAGTTGTGCACAAGAGAAGTCGTCTAATATTTGAAACTAGTTTTCAAAGTTTGATAATACTGCCAACAGAACTGCCAGTGATTTCAAATTATTTTTGCAACGTTTATGAAGAATATTAATGACCAGAGAGTTACTCTGGCGCTGAGGCATGAGGTCAAAGGTCGCTTCTGAGTAAACATGAAACACTAAAATTGAAGGAATGTGTATTACCTGCTGCCTTTCATGCCAGAGTTTTAAACTAAGACTCTTATTTTGATAAAAGAGGGATTTATAGCCATGAAAATATAAAGTAATAATGTAAAAAAAAAAAAACTTTTTCCCCACACTATATTTTATTTTCAGGGACGAGAGCCAGCTGAAACCCGTCTTTATGCAGAACATGATCGAGGACCGGACTGAGTCAGCCCTGTCCTACTATGAGTTCCTTCTCCACGTCCAGCAGCAAATCTCCAAATAATCTTCAGTGAGATTGTTGAGACGGGGAAACCTCGAGGAAAGGACATGCATCGTGTGTCTGTGTAAATGTATTTTGGTGTGTGTGTGTGTGTGTGTGTGTTAAAGCTGTAAGAGGCCCCCTCAGCAATGCCTTTTACTGCGTCTCCAGCTGTTTTCCATCTTTGTCTTTGAGAAGAACCCAAGTGGATGTGAGGCATCAACCGAAGGTGACTCGATTTTGATGTAATCTGGCACTTTTCTACTCAGTTGAAGAGGAAGTGTGTTGGAGGAAAACAAAGAGGACTTTTGTGATTGTTTTGTCTGTGATCGATTGAATCAGTGTTTATTCTCAGAACAATTCTGTCAAACTGAGCTATCGTTCAGGTAAAAGAAGATGGATGTGTCTTTGTTCAAAAAAGCACATCGTCTATCCTAAACCAAGTCAAACATCAGTATGTATGCGAGTATAAAACTTGGTTTGTGAGGAAAGTTGGCGCTCAAAGACTGTTCTTTTTTTTGAGGGGGCTGTCATGGAGATCTTGTGTACACACCTGGGCTCCAACGCTGATGAAATCCCAGAAGTATGTTCTTTTCTTTTTAGTTATAAAGTCATTATAATGTTTGTTGAACAAATGCGTAGACTCTTGATGTCGAAAGCAGATGGACCTTGCCGTCTTCGCTGCCTGGAATGTGTAAACTTGGCGGTGAAAGGTTGTCCCGTTGGTCTGTCTTTCAGAAACTCTCATCTTTTCTCTCTGGACTTTCAAAACACCTCTGATGACATCACTGTTCTGTTTTTTTTCTGTTTAATTTATGAGACTCCCTAACTGATTAAATGCTATCATTGCCTTGTATGGGAACTCACTTTTTCTTAATAATCCTCTGTTTAAATACTGACTATATATGAAATATTTTAATATAATAGGATATGGGAAATTCTTTAACACAGGCATAACAAAGACATTTTGATCTTTTACCCATGCTTATTGATACTTGTATATTGAAAGACACTGCATTATATAAAGGAGAAGAAATGCTAATGATTTTAGTGTAAACAAATTGAAATTATTCTAAGAAAATAAACTGTTTGGGACTTTTTAAATGTAGTTTGTGTTTTGGTTGGTGAGCCATGTTTATTCTGTGAAGATAGATTCATTTTGGACCAATTAATCAATGTTCATAAGAGTTTGAATCGAGGTTTTCAATTTGGGCTGATTTCATCCAGTTTGTAATCTATGTATCATATAAGAAGAATGTATTTAGAAACGAAATTGTTTTGGTCTTTATGCACAAAGTTGTTTTTCATAAAAATGAAAATAAAACTAGCTTTGTTTTTTGTAGAGTAAGTTTCAACATCAGTCACGCGACATGGATTATAGTGATTAAAGCTGAAGGCTTCTGAAAAAAATTAAGTTAAATATTAATGACAAGAGGATAAAGTACTTTTTAAGAATTTTCTTCCTTTGGTCAGTTATTTTTTTGTAATTAACACTTCAAAGTCAAGCAAAAACATGTAAATATAAGAATAATTAACGGTGCATCACAATCAGAAAATATATATTTATAAAAATCAGGCATGTTTATAAACAAAGATTTGTACATTTAAAGTTATTTATGTTGGTTCCTGTGATATCTATAAATTATTTAAATGGATAAAAGGGTAAACATTTATGAAGCTGAACATTTTTAATTGAAACATTAATGGTTTTATTCAGTGGAATTTTATCAAATCTTATTTTAAAACAAATATTCAGCATATCTACAGCAAATAACATATGCTGTTTAACAGATTACTACTTAAAATGCTTTGTAAAATGACAACAAACGTATTTTTGCACCTGCAAGGCGGTGTTCAGGGCTTAAAACCATACTAAACTACCTCGTCATTCTTTGCGCAGAATTGTTACGTCATCCCCGTGCGACCTCTTTTCGGTCCATTCTGTTATGTTTACCGTATAATTCAGCTCTTGTAGGCTTTTGTTTCGCCGTTAACGGGCAGTTGAGTCGCCAGTTTTGGGTTCAGTGGATCCACCTTGGAGTCGGAGTTAATTTGAGTCATTTATTAACATGGAGACAAGCGAGGAGAAGGCGGAGAAACCCAGCTCTGTTGTGTCTGCGGCGCAGCGGAGAGCAGAGCTTCGGAGAAGAAAACTGCTCATGAATTCAGAGGACAGGATGAACAGAATCGTGGGTTTCGCTAAAAACGACTCTGACAACAACGGTAATCACGGTTCGTTTAGGCTAACACTACTGGACATATATGTTCCTGTGTGAAACGTGTAACCGAGTACGGCTTTATTTAGTTTGGATAAAAACTGAAATCAATCAAAATAGAGTTTAAATTTGTTGATTCAAGAGAAAAGGTGCCTTTGCTTCTTTTGAAACCATAAATATATCTCTAGCTAATTCACCAGTCAGTAATCTCGCCCTGACTGGGAAATTAGTTAAAAAAAATACATGAAATGTAAACGTTTCTCTAACCCATGCCTGATTACTGCCATTTATGTAGAATTAAATGTCAATAGAACCTGTCTGACAAGTAGGGTGACCAGATGTCCCGCTTTGTGCGGGACAGTCCCGCATTTTCATCACTTTTCACACGTCCCGCAAATTGAGACAATGTCCCGCATTGACAGTCTCCCGTTCCGAATTTCAATCTTGCATAAACGGTGTGGAGAAAGCCGCCTGTTGCTGTCAGTCGAACCAGGAGGCGGGACTTTAACGCCGGTCCGGAGCGCTTGGGGCGCGCACCCGAACCACCAAAACAGAAGCGTCAGCGAGAACGGAGGAAAGATGAACACCGTGGCGAAAATGCTGTTAGAATAAACTCGTGGGTTAAAAGTGTTCATTGAGACTCTGTCAGGGTCTTTGTGTTGTTTCTCAGAGTCTTTTTTTGTGTCACGGCGCGGAGTCTGATATGAAACAGAGCAGAGAATCCAAGAGTCACAAAAAAATATGTTGGTCTGAACTGAAGCAGGTTTCCCAGTAAGTAGACAGGTCCCAAACGAGTTTCTAACATACACAAGGTGCTGGAGTGATTTTTATTTCAAATACATACAAGCTAAACTCTTTTAAAGCACATTAAAGAGAGAATTAAATGTAAGCCTTCATTATTTTTCTCAGAAATTTGAGGAAAAAAGTCATTCTAGGGAACCCTGTTAGATTAGATCTGAATTTCTTCAGATTTAAGTCAGTGATGTTTTTTCTCTCTCCCCTAAATATTTACTAAAAAGATGTGTTGTCATTTTTGAAAAAAAAACACCATTTTGTTTCTGAATTAAGATAAAAATAGCAAAAAAGTATGAATATTTGTTGATTGGAAAATGTATTAAAAACAAACTTAAATAGATCTAAAATTGTTACTGGTACTTTTACTGTCATTCTGTTGTGGAAAATATTCAATGAAAACTCTGAAAAGCTGCTAAAACCTGCAAATTTTTTTACTGTGGACCTTTCTATATTATTAAAATGAGTTGATGGGTTTAAAATCCTTTTAGCTAAAGCTAATCAGAACCACTAGAAGGTCCAAAGAGCCTGAGTTAAGCTGTGGTAATGAGAGGAGCTGTGAAATAGTCTGAAAACTTTTGCTTGTTCAAGTTGAATTCAAATAGAATATATAGTACATGAAATATATGATGATAATAGTAATAATAATTATAATAACTATGTATATTTACCAGTGATGTTGGAGCTAAAAGGCAGAAAATAAGTTTTTTTTTTGTTTTTTTTTTTTTTTACTTTTTAACTTTATCTTGTTAAATTGGAATTTTACATTGTCCCACATTGAGTAGTCTCTGTCCCACATTTGGTGAGTTGGGATCTGGTCACCCTACTGACAAGTAGGATGCAAAATCTGACAAATGCAGTACATCAAGCCCTCTTCTAATAAAATTCAAGGACAAAATCATCCAGAACAACATCTAAAGCACTGCAGGTAAAGATCAGAGGCAATGATTCAACTTTCAGAAGGAGATGGGGCAAAAATAGCATCTTCTGGGTGGTTCCAAGGACCTGGATGACTTGCAGTAACAAACTGAGCTATAGATTCTGCTTAGACCTGTGATCTCAAGCCATTTATGCTGTAAAATCCTCCAATGTGGCAGAATTAAAACAATTCTGCAATGAATAGTGGGATAAAATCCTTTCAGAGGTGATGTGAGACACTCATTAGCAGTTATGGCAAATGCTCTCTGCCAAGAGTATAGCAACCAGTTAAGAGGTCAATTCCTTTTCTTTTTTTACATAAAGTCAAGTTGTTTTGCATAACGTTTTTCCACTTAATCATTAAAGTGATTATTTGTAAACTATCTTGTATTTATTCAGGATATCTTCATCCAAAATTGAAAAGGAAAAAGTTTGAAAAATGTATAAACATGTTAAATCTGTAAGGGAGGGAATCATTTTTCAAAGTGTTGTAAATAGACTGATCATTATATGACTGATTGGGCTGAATTAAAACATCAGCAGTGAACGATCAGGGGTTGCATCTTTTGTGTTTTTGGTGGTAAATGTTTGACCCGGGCACATCCAACCGAGAGGAGATCCAAAGGAAGACCCAGGACACGCTGGAGGGACTATGTCTCTCGGCTGGCTGGTGAACGCCTTGGGATCCCCTCGGAAGAGCTGGCCCAAATGGCTGGGGAGAGGGAAGTCTGGGCCTCCCTCCATAGGCTGCTGCCCCCACAACCTGACTCCAGATAAGCAGAAGAGAATGGATGGATGCTTGACCCTCACATTGTTCTTAGTGTCAAATCCTTCTAACTCAGTTTCTTAAATTAGATTGTGTGTATGTGTAGATGTTGTTGGCTAGTGACGTGTGTCCAGACATCACCAATTCATTTGTAAGTGTTGCCATAGTAACCGCATAGGCGTCAGTAGCAGCACAGATGTTGATGTTGTTCCACACTGACTTCCTGTCAGCTTTAATCAGACAGAAAGCCTAAATGCAAACTGCCGGGAAACATTTTCTTTGGCTGCTCTTGATGTTTTTATGAGCTCTGACATCACTCTGGATGTGATGCCAACAAATGTTTCATCTTGGAAGCGATACAGGACACAAGCTGAAACCTGTTTTTTGAGTTTAGACTCAGAGGGATTTGTGGGAATTAAGTTTGACCCAAATCTGAAAACAACAATAAACACTATTTGTATCCATTTATCAATCTGCTTGATTAATTTTTAGTTGATAATCTTCTCTGCAGGGTCCTCACGGCGTCCCACAGAACCCCGCTTTCACCTTGATCTGGACAGGACACAGCCGTGGTCTTCGTCCTCCCCATCTCCGAGACCATCTCCCTTCCTGCCAGATGCTTCAAGTCATGGCAGCCACTCCCACTCTTCCACCCCAGAGAGGCGAGGCTCACCCCTGCTGGACAGCAGCGAGCTGCCCGGAGCATCTCTGGAAGACGAGATGGGCGGTCTCAGGCAGCGAGCAAAAGTGGAGCGGGGGGATAATCTCAGTGGCTCCCCGCGTCGGGGCCTCCAACAGTATTTATCGCGCTTTGACGATGCTATGAAACTCCGGAGTCAGCTGGCCAACGAGAAGCAGGCTCAAGACGGAGGTTCTGACTCGGAGGAGCTGGATCCGTTCAGAATCTTTAGGCTTATTGGCAGCATCCTCCTCGCTGTGTTTGTCAGGGTGTTTGTCTGCAAATATCTGGTGGGTTTACCTGCTTTAAACCAATTTGTGTATGTTTTTATTCAAATGATATTACATGATTAAAAATGCGTAAAATATTTACACTTTTGTGTAATATAGTAAAATGTTATCTTCCTGCCCTGGATTGTCTTATGAATATTTTTGTTCATTTGTCATTTTAGTCAATATTTGCTCCATTTCTGACCCTTGAACTGGCCTACATGGGACTGTCCAAATACTTTCCAAAGGTGAGACTGTTTTTGATATTGTCTTTTTGAAAGTATATAGTGTTCATTTATAGTAGATTTACTGTAAATTTAATAAATGTTGCAAGTATTCTGAAAATTGATGTAAAGTGTGAAAATCTGGACAAATGAATATGCTGGAACCCCAAGTTATGGGTTATACAGTCATTTTCTGTGTCCTTTCTCTTTTTTTGTGCAGGTAGAGAAGAAAACCCAAACCACTGTGCTAACCGCTGCCCTGCTGCTGTCTGGCATCCCCGCTGAGGTCATCAGCCGCTCCATGGACACCTACAGGAGGATGGGGGACGTCTTCTCTGACCTCTGCGTTTACTTCTTCACTTTCATCATCTCTCATGAAATCTTGTTGCTCATTGGCTCAGAGGCTCCCTGATAGTAGACCCATTACTTGCCCTTCCCTCTCCATCCTAACTAGGCATGCTCCTCAGCGCCCTCTGGTGTTTATTTTCTGTCATTTACTGATCTGCTGCCTTATGAAGGAGGCTGCACACCACCTGGATGGGTGTTTGTAGTTTCAGCTCTTCTCTTACCGAGTATTTTTGACTCTATCAGTGTTTTAAGCTCTCTGTAATAAGATAAGTGCTCAATGATCTGAGAAGTTTCACTCTGGATAATCGAATTTTGTAAAAAATTGACAAAAATGCATTTTCTTCTCTGTTGATATCCATTTAGACTTAGATGTTCTACAACGTCCTTTTTGAACAACAACGTGATGACATCACAGGAGATATTCAAGACTTTTTGAATAAATCTTGTTTAACTAGATTTAACTTGTTCCTTTTAGTTCTGATCTTTTAGTTCTGACTTAACATCTCATCTGAGCAGCAAAGGTGCATCTAAAATATCTTCTGACCTTAAAGGAGATAAATAATGGGAACATGTTTTGCTGTCATGTATTATGTAAACTCACTAATAATTTGATTTTTGTCATTTTTCTTATCCGTTAGAAAGTCATAGTGACGAAATGAGCTGGGAAGTCTTGAACTTTGATGTGAAAACTGGTTTGGTGTGTTGATATGAACCCTAACTTGAGAATGTAAGTCATTTGTGTCTGCAGGAGGGCTTTGACTCATCTTTTCTGCTTCGCTCTGTTCAGCATTCAGAAAGGGTCCACCTTTGGTATGAACAAGTTTCATTGTTTAAATTTTAAAAAGCATTTAGTCCAGGATTGTGTGAAATTGTATTTTATGTAGCTTAAAAATTGCAGTAAACTTCGTACATGATGGGAATGTTACTGGTTCGTATTTGTAAAGTTTAGTGTGATGCGGCTGATGTTTGTGTGCTTTTTTTTTGTGTTGAAAAATCCTGGTGACGTGTCCTGCTTTGCCCTGCTTACGCCTCATTCATATAGTCTTTTGTACAGTTTTCTCCCTTTGCAGTCATATCTTTGCTTTTTCATTTAATTTGAGCTAAATTAATTTATTATTGTAACATTTTTCAGTGTAAAACATAAATATGATTTATCCCACTACTTGTGTAATTTATTTGAAAATTTTTGATAAATTTCGTGAAACAGTTTTTACTGGCTCTGATAGTTTAAATACTTTGGATGTGATGTAAACTAATACCAAATAAAACCCCTGGTGTGACATTCTGATGATCTGGTATGTTTTTCACTGGTCGATTTAGTGAAGGTCTATTATATTATTATTATTATTATTATTATTATTAATAATAATAATAATAATAATTATTATTATTATTATTATTATTAATTATTATTAATAATAATAATAATAATAATAATAATTATTATTATTATTATTATTATTAATTATTATTAATAATAATAATAATAATAATAATAATAATTATTATTATTATTAATAATAATTATTATTATTAATTGCTAGTTTTACTGTCGCTCCATGGGATTAAAAACCAATTTCTAAGCTGTTTTGGGATAATTGTCTGACCTCCTGCCGCGTGGGGGCGCTCTTCTTTTAACAGGTTTATATTATCCAACTGTCGCAGTTTTTACACACGCAGGTTCAACGACACAAACAAACCACATTTTGTCTCTCAGTACTTGTTTCTATCGCTGAAATAATCTGACTTTTTACTAAACCAAATCTCGCAGACTCGAAATGGGACGAGAATCGAGGTAAGTCCATGTTTTCGGCTTAATTTGAACTATTTTAACTGCTCTTACTGACAGTTTTGCTTTTGAATGGCTAATATTAGCATACCAGCTAAAGCGGATCTTTTTGGACGTTTTCGTGCAGCTGTGGCATAATTTGGATTTGTTTCGAAATTTCATTTGAAAACTACATATATTTTTTTATCTTATTGATCTACAGACATTACAGGAAACGTTCGGCGTCTCGTGGACGGTCAGGGAGCCGATCAAAGAGTCGGTCCCCGGATAAACGTTCCAAGAAAGACGACCGAGACCGAAGCAGGAGAGACAGATCACGAAGCCGAGACCGCCGAAGATCACGATCCAGAGACAGGAAAAGAGCCAGGTGTGTGCTGGTTAGCTATATGATGTCAGCCAAGAAATAAAAATAAAATTTGAGACGCAAATGAAACCACATTTTAAAATGACTGCTTACATGAACATTAAAATACCACTTACTTTACCTATAGGCTAAAAAAAATCAGGATATCCTTGTAAAAGACTTGTGATTGTAATATGATACATTTGTTCGATTTAAACTACGGCAATGAATGAAAACAATCACTTTGAAGAAAATTAATCAAGGATTTTGTTCATGTTCATGTCTGATCAACTCATCACGTGGACGAGGTTTTGCTATTTATCTGTGTTTGAATGGTTTACACATTTGATTGTCTTTGGTGTCCAGGCGTTCCAGGAGCAGAGACAGGAGGAGGACCAGAAGCCGTGACAGGAAGAGGTCCCGAAGCAGAACCCGCAGGTCTCGATCTGGCAGCCCAGCCAAGAGCAAGAAAATCGATGAGAAGTGAGAGGTTTTTTTATACAAATTAATAAAAACACTTGATCATCAAGTTTCAAAATCAAATCTGTTTGAGCTGACTTTCATGCTAGTAAAACCTATTTAAAGTCATGATGCTGTATGAACAGTTAACACAAATGCACATTGTGTAAGTTATCCCATCTTAAAGCAAAATTTTTCTTTATATTGTTTAAAGTAACGTCCAAAATTCCTGCCGATTTTCTTAAAATTTAGAGAAAAGCTTTGTTTTTCAAGATGTTGATGTTGATTTTCTTATCTTAAAGGTCAAAAAGCAAAGAGAAAGACAACCTTGATCCTGTGTCCGAAAAGAAAAAGATCAAAGAGGAGAAGGAAGATGAAAAGGTTGAAGATGTAAGCTCCATTGTTTCACTTTTCCCTGATGTCAGAAGCTTTGAAATGTCTTTGCGTTGAAACTCTCAGCTGATAATGTTTGTGTCTCAACAGCAAGACTTTGACCAGAACAAGCTGGAGGAGGAGATGAGGAAGAGGAAGGAGCGAGTGGAGAAGTGGAGGGAAGAGCAGAGGAAGAAGGCTATAGAAAACATTGGAGAGATCAAGAAAGAACTGGAGGAGATGAAGCAGGGCAAGAAATGGAGTCTTGAGGATGACGATGGTGAGGAAGCAAACTGGAATGTTTTGCATAGGAAAATGATGCCACGTTTAAAAACTCTGCTAAATTTATTATTGGAAATTATTTATATTAGCTGAAAGCAGCTTTTGAAAATAAATGCATAGTTATGCATAACATTGTTTTTAACTTTTACTTGATCTGTTAAAACAAATGCTTTAACTCTTCATTTCAGACGATGATGATGATGGTTCTGCTCTGATGGAGGCAGATGATGATGAAGAAGGGGATGTAAAGGCAGAGGGTAAAGAGAATGATGCAATAGAGGTCAAAAAAGAGGAGGGTGAAAAGGAGGCAGAGACTCCCATGGAGAAGCAGGCTGAAGAAGACGAAGTGGATCCCCTGGATGCCTACATGGAGGAGGTCAAACAGGAAGTAAAGAAGTTCAACATAGGAGCCATGAAAGGAAATGACAAGGTGATCCCATCACTTTTTACTTGGAGTAGATGTTTGGAATTGCTCTTTGTTGGCTGCTCTGTTTGTATTAGTTGTCAGAGTTTCTCCCTCTTTTTGATTTAATTTAATCTTTGTGCGTTTTGTCCTCTGATTCTTGCTGATGTGCATCGTTTTTAATCAACAGAAAGGAGCCATGACAGTAACCAAAGTAGTGACAGTTGTGAAAACTAAAAAAGGACCGCACACACACAAAAAGAAGGGCGAGCTGATGGAAAATGACCAGGATGCCATGGAGGTGCGTTTATGAGGCATCAACTTCTCTCTTTGCTTTTCACCTGCTGACTTACCTAAAATATGGCTGATGTGTGATCAACAGTACTCGTCAGAGGAGGAGGAAGTGGACCTACAGACTGCTCTGACGGGTTTTCAGACCAAACAGAGAAAGGTGCTGGAGCCTGTTGACCACGGGAAGATCCAGTATGAGTCGTACCGCAAAAACTTCTATGTGGAGGTGCCTGAACTGGCTAAAATTACACCAGAAGGTCGGGTAATCTGATTTTATTACAGAACTGCTCTTAAAATCTAAAATCAGTATTTGTTTGTGCGTCATTTGTTGTGATAGTCGTAAATTGTCAGTGTTCTGTTGTTTGTGTGTTTGTACCTAAACAAGCTTGCTTTTCTCTTTGTTTGCTTGTTTTAATTTATACAGAAGTGAACGCATACAGGTTGGAACTGGAAGGTATCACTGTTAAAGGGAAGGGTTGTCCAAAACCCATTAAGACCTGGGTGCAGTGTGGGGTGTCCATGAAGATCCTGAGCGCCATGAGGAAGTGAGTTCACAAATAATCACTTTTTATTTGTTTTAAAGAGCAAGTTCACTGAGAATCGGTCACTCTGAGTTTCACATGCAGGATGAACATGAAAATAGTCTATCTTTACTACCTGTGTTAGCCAGCGATAGAAAACAGACGGGGAGACGCTCGGATTAGAAAAAGCCTCACAGATCTACGTCAAACTGTAAACTAGCTTTCATTATCTCCGCCATCTTGGCTCACAACGGGGAAGGATGTTGTTGATTTTTGAACCCAGGCGAGAGCAGAGCGTGTCTCAGCTAATAGAAGCTAACCGTTAGCATTAGCAATTCCACAACACGGCAGAACTCCTTCAGGCTTGTGTTATTTGTGGAGATAAAAGGTCAACGTTGCAAACAGAGTCAGTGGAGGAGTCACGTTGCTGTTAGCCAATCAGAGGCGAGATGTCCAAATATTATGAATAATAATGAGCTAGACTCCAAATCCTGACGTTTCTCACCCCCCCTCAGCTCCAGCTAACTTCTACTTCTTGAAACAGGAGCGCCAGAGCTTCTTTCCACCGAATGACTCACAAAGCATTAATTTATACTAGAGACCACTGCAGATATATTGAAAAGATGAGTGAATGAGAGCTTTAATAAACAATCTTTTAGGATGCTGTGTTGTAACTGATGCATGTTTTACGTTGTTCCCTCAAATGTAACCAGGCACAACTACGAGAAGCCCACACCCATCCAGGCTCAGGCCATCCCTGCCATCATGTCAGGCCGAGACCTCATCGGCATCGCTAAGACTGGAAGCGGAAAAACCATCGCTTTCCTGTTGCCCATGTTCCGACACATCATGGATCAGAGACCGCTGGAGGAGGCAGAGGGACCCATCTGTAAGGATCATTGTCAGGACTCAAATTAAAGAATAAATGACAAATATATGTATGAATGTAGTGCTTTAAATGGTATGAGAACATGTTTCTGCATTTCTACAGCTGTGATCATGACTCCGACTAGAGAGTTGGCGTTGCAGATCACAAAGGAGTGCAAGAAGTTCTCCAAATCACTGGGACTAAGGGTGGTGTGTGTTTATGGAGGCACGGGAATCAGTGAACAGGTAAAAACCTAAGATTTTGTCAGCTGTTTTAAAGAGTGTTAACCGTTTGGACCTGGAGTGACTGAGAAATCCCTGTTATTGTTGTTTTTTTAACCCTTTCACTGATTCCTTCTGATGTTGGTGGATTGCAGATTGCTGAGCTGAAAAGAGGAGCGGAGATCATCGTCTGCACGCCAGGGAGAATGATCGACATGTTGGGAGCGAACAGCGGTGAGTTCATCCACCTCCGTATTTATAATTCATCGTTAGGGTTTTCATATGAATTTGCAGCTTTTTTGTAAAACTGCATGGTCTAAAAGTTACAGTTTATGTAATGATTTAAATCAGTACCTTTTTACTAAACTGTTGACATTATTTGGCCATTTTTGGTTCTACAAGAGAGTGATGTTTCCTGAAGATCAGGGGGAGTCCAGGTAGGTGGACCTGGTGCTGCCTCCACGGTTCCTCTGTCTCAACGCTGGGATTAATCAGCCTGCTTGATAAGAACAATTTAGATCAGTTAGGATCTGTTTTTTAAGTGTAATTTTAATGTGATTTTTATCATATCTGACTGATATTTAGGGGTTCTGTTGTTTCCACACATGCGAGGTAATCTGTAATATGTTTCCCTTGTAGGTGAAGGGGCTCCATCTCTTGTTTTGTATCTTGAGGCTGTTTTCTGACTTTTATAGGTCCCTCATGCCCCTGAGATGGTACGCAAGACCACAAAGACGAGCAAAGACAGGAATTCTAAATGTCGGAACTTAAAAATATAAACCCCTTGCTCTAAAAAAAACATGGATACAGTTTTTAAATCATTTCAAGTAGCTTTAAACAGATAAGACTGTGTCTGTCAGATTATAAGGTAGGCTGTTTTTAGAAAAGAGCTTTTCTCAAGGTTGATTTATATTCCTTATGCTCCCCTTCCTCAATATATAGGTCGGGTAACCAACCTGCGCAGGGTTACATACGTGGTGTTGGATGAAGCAGACAGGATGTTTGATATGGGCTTCGAACCGCAGGTGAGTGTCACCCAGATTTGATCAGTGTTCCATCCTTGTTTGCAGAGACTAGATGATTACTTGCATATATTTTTGTTAAAGTCACAAAAAACCCACATGTCACCTGCAGGTGATGCGTATTGTGGACAACATACGTCCCGATCGACAGACCGTCATGTTCTCCGCCACCTTCCCCAGAGCCATGGAGGCGCTGGCTCGCAGGATCCTTTCAAAGCCCATCGAGGTTCAGGTGGGAGGTCGCAGTGTCGTTTGCTCCGATGTGGAACAACATGTGGTAAATATTTTATAAACTCCACGTCTAATCCACTAGAATTATTTTATTCCACCAGCTCATCCTTTATTGTCTCTGTTATTTTCCCTCCTGCAGCTGGTGATCGAAGAGGATAAGAAGTTCCTGAAACTGTTGGAGATCTTGGGTCACTACCAGGAGAAGGGATCCGTCATCATCTTCGTGGACAAACAGGAGCACGCGGATGCATTACTCAAAGACCTGATGAAAGCCTCGTACCCCTGCATGTCTTTACACGGAGGTACTGGGTCGCGTTAGGATCTGCGTTAATCGTTCTGTGTTTGAGTTTTGAGATTTAGTTTCACTGTCGTTTCAGGAATTGATCAGTATGACAGAGACAGCATCATCAATGACTTTAAGAACGGAGCCTGTCGCCTGATGGTGGCCACCTCTGTGGCAGCCAGAGGCCTGGATGTCAAACAGCTGATCCTGGTGGTCAACTACAACTGCCCCAACCACTATGAGGACTACGTACACAGGGCGGGACGCACAGGCAGAGCAGGCAACAAGGTTGGTGGTTTAAGGGGGTTCTTTGCAAAGGTCATGTTGAAATATAAAATTAAATTTCTTATTTAGAATTGGATTTGGGTTTTTTTTTTTGTTGTTTTTTATTTGAGTTGCTAGAAATAAAATTTTGATTAGACACACTGGTTAGTAAGTTGGGCTCACTCCCAGTGAGAGTTGGACTCCACCAAGGCTGCCCTTTGTCACCGATTCTATTCATAACTTTTATGGACAGAATTTCTAGGTGCAGCCAAGGTGTTGAGGGGATTCGTTTTGGTGGCCTAAGGATCAGGTCTCTGCTTTTTGCAGATGATGTTGTCTTGTTGGCTTCATCAGACCGTGATCTCCAGCTTTCACTGGACCGATTCACAGCTGAGTGTGAAGCAGCTGGGATGAGAATCAGCTCCTCTAAATCCGAGACCATGGTCTTGAGTCGGAAAAGGGTAGAATGCCTTCTCCAGGTCAGGGGTGAGGTCCTGCCCCAAGTGGAGGAGTTCAAGTATCTTGGGGTCTTGTGAGGGAAAGATGGGGCATGAGATCGATAGGTGGATTGGTGCTGCGTCTGCAGTGATGGGGGCGTTGTACCGTTCTATTGTGGTGAAGAGAGAGCTGAGCCGAAAGACAAAACTCTTCATTTACCGGTTGACCTACATTCCTACCCTCACCTATGGTCATGACCTTTGGGTAGTGACTGAAAGAACAAGATCACAGATACAAACGGCTGAGATGAGTTTTCTTCACAGGGTGTCTTAGAGATGGGGTGAGAAGCTCAGTCATCCGGGAGGGGCTTGGAGTAGACCCGCTGCTCCTCCACATTGAGGGCATCTGGTTAGGATGCCTCCCTGATGAGGTTTTTCAGGCACGTCCAACCAGGAGGAGACCTAAAGAAAGACACAGGACACGCTGGAGGGACTATTATGTCTCAGCTGGCCAGGGAACGCCTTGGGATTCCCCCGTAGGAACTGGCCGAAGTGGCTGGGGAGAGGGAAGTCAGGCCTCTCTGTTTAGGCTGCGGCCCCCGTGACTCAACCTTGGATAAGCGGAAGAGAATGGATAGATGGACACTGGTTAATCTGTATTTATTATTTCTGTCTTTTAGGGCTACGCCTACACCTTCATCACAGACGATCAGGCTCGCTACGCTGGTGACATCATCAAGGCCCTGGAACTGTCTGGCTCTCCTGTCCTTCCAGAATTAGAACATCTTTGGGCATCCTTCAAAGATCAGCAGAAAGCCGTACGATAAATCTGCTAAAAATAAACTTTAACCGTTAACGGCATTTAGTGGCAACGGCTTTCTGGATTTCTGAAATTTAATACCAAAAGTGTCTATCATCTGAATTGTTTCATTTTATGTTGGCTTAATGTTTTGAAAAAGGTCTCTGGAAGCATAAAATGTGTTTTGTCATATATTTCTCTGCTCCTCTACCCGTACAGGAGGGTAAGGTCATTAAGAGCAGCAGTGGCTTCTCAGGAAAAGGCTTCAAGTTTGATGAGACGGAGCACGCGTTGGCTAACGAGAGAAAGAAGCTGCAGAAAGCTGCTCTCGGCCTGCAGGACTCCGATGACGAGGATGGAGCCTTGGATGTGAGTAACGCCTCTTATTAGAAGATCCAGAACTCTGTCTCAGTCCTCAAACGTTTGTTTTCTTTCCTTAGATTGAGGAGCAAATTGAAAGCATGTTTAATTCCAAGAAGAGAGTGAAGGATCTTTCTGCTCCTGGAGCGGCTGCTGGAGCGGCCGGAGCTGTTGCTGCTACAGCAGCCGCTCCCGGGGGGCTTCTGGGAGTCAACCTGGCTTCTGCTGGAAACATCCAGAAACTGGAGATGGCTAAAAGGCTTGCCCTCAGGATCAACGCTCAGAAGAACCTGGGAGCTGAGGCTCAGGTGTGTCAAAGCTCAATGATAATTACAATTTTTATTTTGATCAAGAGCTTTCTGCATTGGCTGTTGATCTGTTGTCAACCCTTTTTTTCCTTTTTTACCTACAGGATGTGATGCAGCAGGCCACCAATGCCATCCTGCGTGGTGGACCCATCGTGACACCGTCTGTATCAGCAAAGACCATCGCAGAGCAGCTGGCGGAGAAGATTAATGCCAAACTGAACTACACACCTGTGGAGAAACTGGAGGAAGAGCGGCAGGCAGCCGAACAGTCTGAGACTGTCAGGAGGTACGAAGAAGAGCTGGAGATCAACGACTTCCCTCAGGTCAGCGCCTCAGCCGCCAGGATCATCTTTGTTTTCAAAAGTCTTTTGAGCCAGGTTTTTACTTATTCATCTGATATTAAGATACTCTCTTCTGTTTTTGCAGACCGCCAGGTGGAAGGTGACATCTAAAGAGGCTTTGCAGAGGATTGGTGAATACTCTGAAGCTGCCATCACCATCAGAGGGACCTATTTCCCACCAGGCAAAGAACCCAAGGAGGGAGAACGCAAGATCTATCTGGCTATTGAGAGTACGTAGCACCTGGTGTGCAGGATGTGATGTAGTTTAAGATGTTCAATTACTACATAGATGATGTACGGAAGTTGTCGTGTTGTAAAACTTTCATAAACTGAATGTTGGTGTTTGTTTTCTAGGTGCAAGCGAACTGGCTGTGCAGAAAGCCAAAACAGAGATTACACGACTAATCAAGGAAGAGCTCATCAGATTAGTGAGTATTTTTTTTACAGTCTCTCTACCTCCAAATTATCAGCATCTGTAGTAATTTAGAAATCTGTAAAATACCTAATTTGTCTTTTTCTCTTGTCCCCTTTAGCAAAATTCCTACCAGCCAACAAGCAAAGGCAGATACAAAGTGTTATAAAGGAAGAGTGCGTCTGTGGGGTGTTTACATCACTCAACATTATATTTACAGTGTCAGAAACATGGATGATGGATATTTTAGCCTATATTTTAATAATTTTCCAATAATTGTTTCACTTTAGTTTGTATTTGTCCTCCGTGCATTTTGACGTTCTGGTGATTTTCCTGTACTTCCAGATTAAAGCAGCACAATTCATCAGAAACACCTTTATTTACATCTTTATCGCCTCTTTAATTGGCTTTTTCTGATCAGATTTATCTACATGCAGCATAAGATGTTTTTTAACATTTCCTCAATAAAACCGTGTTGCTTTAGGAAAATGAACGTGCTGTGCTCTGATGATTTGAATTATTCATTAACAGCCATTTGTTTTTATATTATTTATCAGCTGCGTTGTTTACGGGTTCGTTTCAGAGCGGCAGCGGGGAAGATGAAGCTGGTTTAAAACAACAAACTTTGTTTATTTCTGCGTTTTATGTTTTTATTAGAGTAAAACCATCATTTGTTGGTGTGTCAAACTGTCCAGGAGGACGGAGGAGCTGGAAACCCGGACAGCCTCTGTTCGGCTCTTCTGCGCATGCGCAGACTGCGCTCGCGTCTTATTAATTTTTAATGGAAAATGGCTGCGTTTCTTTACCAAACCGCTGGAGCTGGGAGGTGAAAGAAAGGAAAAGGCGTTTTTGGCGTTTCGGCTCGAGGTCGTTCGAGGCGGTGGCTGCGTGCTAGCGAAGCAGACGTCCTGCGTTTGAGGAAAGAAGTGGAGGAAAATGGAGCGACTCACGCTTTGAGGGATGAAAGATCATTTTTCTCCTTAACCCTTTCCGCTCCGAGATCTGCGAACAATCGAGGTACAGTAACCTTCTGCAAGGAGGAGGAGGAGGAACGGAACAATTCGGCATCCTAAATAGTAGCACGTAAATTTAACTTTTCGTGATAATGTCACGGTTTAATTCTTAAGCTTTAAATGTGTGAACTAGTGGGCCAGAAGGCTTGGATTCAGCTGTTAGTGCTGGACGTCACCGGAGGGTTTTATTGTGTCTGGACACAAAGATGCGGAATCCATGTGCATGTGTTTGTGAATGGAAACACTAAAGGTGGGGTGTTTGGGATAGTAAAACAACCCACTCCCCCTGGATCACAGCTCCTTATTTTCAACTACAACCTAATGACCCCAAATTATCTTTATTGTATTACACTTATTACGGTAAAGTTGCTCAAAGGCACTGCGGTACTACAACAATAAGGGTTGTTTTAAAAGGAACATCATCAAAGGACATCCCCTTTAAAAATGAATCATTGCGGAAACTGACATGACTAAAATCTTGAATTTCTACATTGTGTTTATTGACAATAAAAACATGATGGGATTAGAGGAAAAAGTTTGAGGTTGCACGGCCTCATTTTTTAAAAAATTAAGTGACATTTGTTGAAAATCTTGTAAAGTTTTCTGAGATTTCATTGTTTTATCTTTTGAAATTTTAACTTTTTTTAATGCTTACCTGTTGCAGAGTGCTCCCAGAACAGCCTCTGTTTGGAGAAAGAGTTCGCATCTGATAAGACTGATGAGCTAACGGCTAGTCAGAGCACAGCCAGGGCAAAAGCAGATTGATGCTAGCCTGCATAGTCTGGCCACGGCCCATTGACGGCTCTCAGTCGTTTTTCAAACCGGCTCTGCATGCTGTTAAATAACAAACAATGTTACGTACTCACGGCTACAGATGTCAGTCAACGAGGCAGTCCGCCATACTCTATCAAAGAAGATGCAAATACATCCTTTCCCTAAATAAACTTAGTACCCCTATCTGCTCTTGAGTCAAAGAAAAGCCCAAGTCTAAATAGTTGATGCCAAAGCCGTTTCAAATGAGTCGCTATTTTTGTTTTTTCAGTAACATCCCGCCCACCAACAGAGGGCTGTGATTGGCCCACCAAACCAATAGAGCGCTGTGATTGGACTGCTACAGATGTCAGTCAATGGGGCAGTCCGCCATACGTTGTGGAAGAAGCAGGGAAGAAGATGAAAATATGTTGTTTTTTTTCTAAACGCACTGTGATTGGCCAGCCACAATACTGGCCAGGGCTGCAGAGGTTCCAATGGAGCATAGACCTTTTTCACAAAAACCGGAAGTGCGCGATCGTTGGGAAAACTCCTTCCTAACTAGGTCAGATTTCAGTCAGCATGGATCGTGTCTGCACTAAAAAACTTTTACATTTGCCCAATATAAAATTCTAAATGGGTCGCAGAAGACCACAAAACACACAGCAATATGATACTGGAACGCAGAGCTGCTACCCATGAAAAATAAATAAATTACAGCGATATTACATTACAACATGATAATCTTATTGTTCTAACAATATAATTTTCACGTTCTTAGAATAAAAATTTCACTTTGAAACAATATATCATGTTCTAACAACATACACATGCATAATATAGAATATATAATATAAAATGCATGATAATTATATTGTACAACTGTGATAAACGTCTATGAATGTGAAATTTATATTGTTTGAACAATAAACTGTTAACGTGGCATCGCGTTAATTTTATTTTGCGTGGGTGGCAGCTCTAAACTATGAGTTCAGCATCATTTACTTGTCATGAACACATAAAAGAACTTACATTATAGCAGAGTTAGCTTTGGAGAACTTACCTGCGGGGGCTAACGTAGCATCATCATGGTCCAGCCTTGTCGCCTAGTACGCCTTCTTTGCCTTTTCTAGCTCCTGGCTCTCCAATTCCTGTGCTGCACAAACTACCGTTTGTGTTACCGAACATGTAGACTCCTGGGGTGAAGTTATTCCTGGAGAATAGACATGGTACCGCGTCCGAATTTAGACGGCTAACACTTAGCCACAGCACGTAAACATAGCCGTGAAGTGTCTACTGCAGACATACGTATTTCCCCTTTAATTAACAAAATTGAGCCCCTCCTCACGCGTGATCGCCCTTAGACAGTTTTCTCTTACATCGGTAGATGTTGGAAACGAATGGAAATGGAGATAGGGCTGCTTCAGAGCATGAGGAAAACAGACTGATCCCCATAAGTATCGCTGCAATCATTCTTATTTTCCGCTGCACTCATGTATTTCCGGTTAAAAACCCCGGAAGCGTGAAAAAGGTCTATTGATGGCTAGATTGATGCTGTTTTAAAGGTCTCATTAGCTCATTTTTTCAATACATTTGCTGCTCACATTTGAGCTCTCATGCTCCTGTTTTTGGGGGTAGAAAACACCAGTATTATGCGTCTATCTCATTAATATTCATTATATGCAAATGTAGCTTCTCTCATTGGCTAACAGCATCACAACTCTTCCGCTACCTCCGGTTGGTTTTATTTCTTGGGTGAAAAACGCAGTGTTGATGTATTATCTCGACAAATAACACAAGCCGAAACGTTTTCTGCCATGTTGTGGAATTGCTAATGGTTAGCTTCTACTAGCCAAAACGCACTCCGATCTCTTCTGACCACAAAACAACACAGCCTTTCTCAGTCACAAGCCAAGGTGGGCGGGGCCTATTTTCCTTATTTTTCTCTATTTCATTTCTGCAACAGTGGGGGTTGAAAAATATTTTCCCTTTCAGCATACATATGCAAATCTGAGTGACCAGTCATATTACAAAAAAAATAAGTATTACATGGTTTCTCAATGAACGACACATTTAAAATAACTCCAATCTCCCTAATTTTACATCAGTTTGTGCAAACTTTAGTTTTTAAAACCTCCACAACAGTTACGTTATACAAATTTCATAGCCTAGGTTGTGAAATTTAGATGTTTCACGATGGCAGCATCAAACTTTACTGCACTCATACTAGCCGTTAGCTCATCAATCCCATCAGAAAGTTGCCTACTTTTAATAAAATTACAATTATTTACAACCTTTGCACAGACAGAAAAAGTTAAAACGAAGTGATAACCTTATGGAAATTGTTTTGGCTATCTAATGTTTTATGATTAAACAGACATCAGATTTTTGTATCATCTAAATGCTTCTGCTGACCAGACATCAGTGACTCTGAACTGTTTTTATGAAATATTAACGTGCTATTTTTGACACCCCCTCCTCAGCAAAAGATGATGCGCCAGGTGACAAGCAGCGATTTCTGCATCAATAGCAGGCCATCTTGCCTCGCAGAGGACGGCCACCACCCCACCTCTCATTTTGAACTGTGCACGTCCCAGCCCAACAAGTTCTACCCTCCTCCCCCTCCGACGTCCCTCCAGATGACATTGGCCCCCATGACCTTACCCACCCAGAGCCACAAGCCCATGGTGTGCCACAGACAGGACGTTCTTGTAGGCAACCCGCGCTCACCTGGAAAAATACCGGGCCTGAAAGGAGCCGAGCAACCTCCAGATGACGCCAAGAAAAAGAGCAAAGGGGCTGGGAAGACGGGCAGACGCGGGAGGCCTTTGGGAACCACCAAGCTAGCTGGATATAGAACCAGCACCGGACGACCCCTCGGCACAACCAGAGCTGCTGGGTTTAAAACCAGTCCGGGAAGGCCGCTGGGTACAACCAGAGCTGCTGGGTATAAGGTCAGCCCTGGACGACCTCCTGGCAGCATTAAAGGTCTATCTCGCCTCAACAAACTAGCTTACAGTAGCACCTGCAGTGGAGCAGCTTTCCCCTACCCACTGCCACACAAAGAAATCCTCTGTGAACCTTCCTGCAAAGAGAAGCCAGCTAGTGAGCAACGGCTCTGCACTAATTCTTCTTCACCCTGAACTGCTTGAACAATAGACACACATGTACAGGTTTCCTGCTTTGCGTTGGGGGCGGCCGTAACGTTTCCCACTGTGCTGTGAGGCTGAGTGAGAAGAATCTTTTTAAATATCAGTGTTGTTGTCGTGTGTGTGCCTGCCATCTAATATACTTCTCATTAGTTTTCCAATGCCTCCACTGTGGAGTGTAAACAGTCACAAATCAGCTGTTCATAGAGCGAGAAGCTTCAGCCCAACGGCTCCTATAGTAGTAGTTCAACGTCTTCTTACATGTAGCATTTAAAAACAAAAATTACGTCAGCACACTATAAATTAGCTGATGTGTTAGCATCATCATCTGTATTATTACAGTTTTTAACGAGCAGCTGTCTCTGCGATCCGGTGAGCAGCATCTCGAAATGCTCTCGGTAACCAAACCGTTTTTACTCGGCTACACAGTTAAGTCGGGCTTTCCACTAGATGAATAAGCGGTGCATAATGTAATTAATGCATTTTTACCTGCAAGCTCAGTGGCCTGTCCCTTACTACCTGGAGCGTTTCTAGGACTGGTTCAGATTTATAAAACAGGAATTGTGTGAAGCCACGTGAGTTTTATAGGTTGGAAAATTAGTTTGCATAAGTCATTTTTTTGCTGAGTTTAAAGGTGTAGTTCACTCATTTAATCAATACATCTGCAGTGGTCTCTGGTAGGAATGAATGCCTTGCAAGCTGTACTCAGGGCAAAAAAAGCCCAGAAACGCTTGGATCAGCACAGGCGAGTCTTGGCAAAACACGGCAGGATTTGGACATCTTGCCTCGGATTAGTTAACAGCAACTCTACTACTAACTTGCAACGTTGATGTTTTATCTCCACAAATGACACAAGCCTGGAGGAGTTTTTCTGTGTGTTGGTGTTGCTAATGCTAACGGTTAGCTTCTACTAGTCGGGACGTCTGCTGATTACTGAATGTTAAAACAACAGCCTTCCTTGTCGTGAGTGAAAATGGGCGAGGTCGTGAATGTTTAGATGACAGTGTGATGTAGATCTGTCAGGCTTTTCAAATCCTAGCGTTTCACCGTCTATTTTCTATCAGAAGCTAATGCAGGAGATAGGTGTAGGAGAATATTTTCATGCTCAGCCTGCATAAAAAACTCACAGTGACCCATTATAATCAGAAATAATCATTAAAATGGGTTTTCGCTTTGCAGACATTATTACGCACCACTTATGTATCCGATGGAAAGCCCTAAAAACACGACTTCTTTAGACTATGTGGTTGTCTTCTCTTTTCTAGATTCCACTTCCAAAAAGATTTTATTATAATTATTATTATTTGCATGCAGATGTCTTTTAAACTCAGTTGAACTCCGTTTACAGACTAGTGAGAAATAAGACTTAGCTGTTTTTTTCTTTGTAGTATAAATGAAACCAAAACACAAACGTTCTGTTTACGCTGAACTTCTCCCATCAGTAGTCGGCCCAGGAAATCTGAACACATGTAGATGAACGAGGTTCATTCCCGTTTTCTTGCTCAATGGTTGCACACACGGATGCTCAGATTAGTTTTTTCAGCTACTTTCTGTTGGATGCAGTCTAAAGACTTTTGATATTCCTACAGATACCCAGTTTGTACATTTTATAAGGCTCTGCTTTTCTACACGTCACCTAAAAGTAACAAATGATCAATTTTACCTCATTAGATGGAGTCATCGATGAATAAGAAGCATTTTTTCATCTCTGTTACAGAAACGTGTGGTGCAAACTTGTGGCTGTCTCCATGATTAATGAGGAAGAAAGGAACACTTTATTTCATTATCTCATTGTTTATTTCCCAAGTCTTCACAAGTTTAGATTTCAGGATAAAATGTAAAGACACGGTCAAATAGTGACCCAACGAGGCCGTGTTTTATTTATTATGAGCTGATGTTTTAACAAAAACACCACAAAACACATTTCTTTTGATATATTTTTAGAAATATTTCATAGCATGTTGCACTGTAAATATAGTGAGACCATGTAATCAGATTTGTCCTTTTTTCTTCCATATTGAACATTTGAGTTGTGTTATTTATAAAGAGGTCAAACAAATTCATTAAGTTTGAATTTTTTCCTAACACAGTTTTAAACTTAAATTTGGTGCAATAAAACGTTGTGTGTATTACTGTAGGGACGTTTTTGATTATTGTTGTGCTTTTAACGTTCCATCCATTACCTTTTGGATTATTTGTGCAGAGTGGATGAAATGTCTCAGAAACAAACTTTTCCACCCTTCTTTACCAAAGAACGTCATTTAAATACAGACATTTAGTCCTTTTGTCAGAAATAAGAGCAAACTAAACTTGTTAGACTCGATCCTTCATGTTGCATCGGTCAGTCGATTTAATTAAAATTTCTTGAACTACAATATTAATGTTTTTAATTTGGTTTTTAATCCATGTTATTCTGCTTCCAACATATCATTTTGTATTATAATTCTTGGTAACCGTGGTTTTTGTTTGACTACTACTAAATTCTTTCCTTTAGGGCTGGGCGATATGGCCTAAAATCAATATCACGGTATATTGAGGAGTTCACCTCGATAACAATAAATGGACGATAACTACATGTATGCGCAAAACCAAAAGTTGTCCACTAGATGGAGCTGTCGCGTGTATTAGGTTGAGTCACGTTGTCATGTGACTCGAGGTGGTACAGCTTCTTAAAGGGACATGAACGTCACCAACCTACACACATCTTTACATTTTTTATTACCAAATTTATTGACCGATAACGATAAATTTTCGATTTATCGCCCAGTAGGGATGCACCGATCCGATCTTAATATCGGTACAGATATAGAAGAAAATTCTAGATCGGGTACCGGAGACTGGGCCCGATCCATAAGAATTTATCTATTCAGTATATTTCTATGTGCTGTGAGTGACTACAGTCCCACGCTGTGCAGAAGCTCACGTTAATTTCAAAATGGAGCGAGCAAAAGGATCGGCAATTTGGAACTTTTGGGCCCCCGTACAAAAGGATGATCCCAGTCTTTTTCATATAGTAACAAATAGTTCGTTATGTAATACAGTTTAATGCTGTTTTTCCATATCGGTATCGGATCGATATCGACCGATACTAAACTTCTGATATCGGTATCGATTGTGAAAAAAGTGGATCGTGCATCCCTGTCGCCCAGCCCTATGTCAGAACAATTTAAAAGTTTTTAACCCCTGGTAGAAACGTGCTTGTGCGATGCACAATTAGCCAGGTAGCTTTTGTTTACAGAAATCTTATATGATAGAAAAACAAAAACTTTAAAATGTTAAAATCGTTATGTTAGATCATCCTAAAGGTTCTTTTCTACAGTTAAATTATCACATGAATCCATTTATTCTAGAATAACTAGAAATAAACTCATGCATTGTAAATTGTTCCTTCTTTTGACAAGAAAACAGTTTTTTTTTTGGTTTTTAAAAGCTGGTTAGTTTTATTCTGAAGGTAAAAAGTTCAGTTTTATACTGAAATGATCTGGGTGTGGATGTTTTGTTGTGAAAGCTAGGCTGACTTTCGTTTAGCAGTTGGAAACAAATATCTTTTTTCAGGTTATCGGGACAGATTAGAAAATTTGGCTCAGCTTAAATTGTGCAACTATAAATATATTTAAATGTTCTCCTTTGGACTCTGACATAATGGAAACTTTGAGATCCTCTAAAGTAAAAGTTATTTATTTATTTCAAAATATAAAAAGAAAAGCCTTGAGAAGCATAAATGTATAGATGTTAACAGAAGCTGGTGTTCCAACAGTCTAGAGAATTATTTTATCAGCTGTCAAGTCTTTTTTTAACACTGTCTACATGAGACATTTGATTTTTGCCACTAATAATAGTTTAGGTAACACTTTACAATAAGGGTCCCTTTATTAATGCATTATTAAGCATTAATAAACTATTATTATTGTAAAGTGTTACCATAGTTTGTACTAAATTAATGTCTCTAAAGTAAAGCTAGAAATAAATCTTTACTGTATGTTTGCTTTATTTTAATTCATATCTTTATTCACTAAATTTTGTGAAACAATAATTAGAATAAATTTTGCAGAAGGACTTTACTTTGCAAGGACGTCACAAAATAAATATGAACATTTATAGAAAAATCCTTTTGAAAAAAGTTTAATTTAAAGAAAAATACATTTTAACAAGGACATTTTAAGTTAATGATGTGCTTACGCAGGACACAGTTAATATTAGTTTGATGAGTTTTAGATATTCTGTCATTTAATCTCTCACCCTTCAGCATTACCTCACATCTGTGTTTTTTAAGAAGTCTAGTTATTCCTGGAGTGTGACTGATGAAGCCTGTTAAGCTTTGAACACGTCCCATTTTATTCCTGCATGATTGTTGTGAAATGTTAAAAATTGTGTAATAAATCTTTAAAATAAAAGTTGTAATGTGTCTTGAATTATTTCTGCATTTATGACGGTGGTCGTGCACTGTTGACCATCACCTGCTACTGGATAGGCTGAGAGACTGGGTAGTTTCAGGAACTGATCTGGAGTGGTTCTCCTCTTATCTGTCAGAGCGTTCCTTCTCTGTGGCCATCTCCAACTGTCGGTCCTCCACCACCTCCCTCACCCATGATGTCCCACAAGGTTCTGTGCTGGGCCCTCTACTCTTACTCCTTTATCTGCTCCCTCCCCAGCACATCCTGAGCTCTTTTAAAGGAGTCTCCTATCAGATGACATCCAACTGTACATCTCCTTTAAGCCCCATGAGATGTCTAAGCTGCAGCTGTTGCACAGCTGCTTAGACTCTATTAAAACCTGGATTGCTGGGAACTTCTACCGCTGAATGAAGACAAGACAGATGCATGAACACAGATTATTCAAAAGAAAACATTTTGACCAACCCTTTAAAACCTTTTAATTGTGCAGAAAACTCTTTTTCAAGCATTTCTGAAAAATTCTCATTCAAAAAGTATGATTGATTTATTGTAATCCTCAATCTCAATAAGCAGTGAGCATTCACCAAGAGATGTACAGTATTTGACATTTTAGGTGAATGTTCATAAGAAACATATATTTTAGGCCACAAAACAACAAATAAATCATTTTAGCCTCTTTTTCTCAGTGAAGTTGGGGGAAAAAATCCTAATCCTTGTTTTTGTCCTCCTGGGAATATTAATAAGATGGAGTAGGAGAAGAAGAGGAAACTACATTTATAAAGTTATAATAGAAGAACTTCCTGAAAATTCTTTCAAAATAAAATGCCACAGCACTTAACCCTTCTGCCACCGTTGCCCCTATAAAACTATTAGTTATTTTAGTTATTAGTTCAAGACCAATACATATACAGCTACATCTTATAAATACACAGACATTCATACAAACATTGATTTGTTTTATAAAGTTACACATTTTTGTTTTAAACTGAAAAACAATGTATTTTGATATATAAGCTACTTAAATAAAATACAAACCAAATATACCAAAATAATTGCTGAAGCTATGTCTCTTGCATAATTATTACAAAAGTGTGAATATTAGCTGAAGCGATTTTCTTAATGTCTTGAATTATTTAACTATTTGAGCATGTTATCTGGGCTATCTGTGGTCACGTGTCTTGCCTTGTGGGTCTACAGCATCGACATATATATTTAGGTCAACTATACACTCGATGGTCTGAAGCTGAAACGATTGGGAACCCCTGTGTTAATCCATTTCAGAGAAGGGGAGATTGGGACTTGGTGCCCTCTAGTGGCGCCAAGCTGGAACTACACTCTGTTTCTGTCGGTCAAACCCATTGACTGTCCAACAACAGTCAGTTTTAACTCAGAAGGTAATATTATCAAAGTATATTTTCTGTTAAGAATTTGCCCTGCATTTATATTAGAAGCTCCCACATAAAAAGAGAAAACCATAAACCGGTCCGAGGTTTGTCTTTCATTTTGAAGTGCGTTTTGGGTGATCCATTCACCGGAAGCTAAGCTACCGGTGTATCACTAATTACCATCCGTCAGACCTTCAATAATTCGTTCCGAGGCGATAGCCTCATAGCTCATCTTCGCGTAATTTGTTTGTTTGTGTTATAAAATATGTTAGGAAACAGGAATACATTTCTTTTATTGTTAAATTTATTATTTATTTTGCATAATTTTACCGTGTGGAGTTTGTCGTCTGTGACGGCAGAAGGTAGGAAATTGATAGTTAGCTAGTCAAAAAAACAGTAAGCTAGTGATTGTTGTTTACTTTATTTAAGGTTTTTGTACCATATTTAACATTATAATTTTGTTTTTACCAGTCTGTCGTTACATACTGTTTAATAATCCGTTAAAATAAAAGCATCCACAACAAGTTTGTCACATACCTTTAATCAAAAGGAAAACAAAGAATGAATGACTGCATTTTTAGAAAAGTAGCATCACGAGCTACAGTCTAAGCTGCATTTATTGTATCAGAGCTCTGGTAGAATATTTACTGCATTTAGTTTAGGGGTACCCAATGCTGGTCCTGGAGGGCAGATCCAGCATGTTTTAGTTTTAACCCTGTTTCAACACACCTGATTTCAATCAGCATGTGATTCTGCAGAGCTTGATGAGCTGCTGCACAGGTGATTCAGTCACTGAATAAAGCGTGTTGGAGCAGAGGAACAACTAAAACATGCTGGATACCAGCCCTCCAGGACCAGGATTTGGCCACACTTATAAAATGAAAACAATTAATTTGCTAAAGTATCTTTTAAAATATGTTATGCATTTATTTTCAGATAACGATGAGCCACCAGAGCACGTTCCATCAGAGGACTTGGCATCTGACTTGAAGAACGACCCAAAATTTGTGGAGTCAGAGGATTTGGACTTGCTGTCAAAGAGACAGTTTAAAACAGCTGAAATAGCAGATGCTGTGATGGGGACAGAAATTCCGATCGATCCATCTGACATTGAATCTCTGATTCCCAAGAATGTGAAAGACTTCCAGGCCGGCTTCTCCCCACCTTGTGATGACAGCAGTGGTCAGTGTGGCTCGCCTCCTTCGGCTGCTGCTGGTGAAGAAGAGTGGATGGAATCAGAAGAGTGGGAATCAGAATCACTGCAACAGGTTCATCACTGAGCAACATTAGTTAGAAGTTGTAGCACAACTGAAATGAGGCTTTAGGATATGAGGTGGATTTAATATTAGTTTATGTCATGGTAATGATTTAGTCAATAACCTAAAGCATTAATTGCAAAAGTAAATGAAGTTCAAGTCATGATTTTGTATTTACCTGCAGGTCAGTCTTGAGATGGTACCTGCAGACTCACCAAAAGAGGAGCAGAACATCACAGAGACCGCCAAGACCTATAAAGTGACCTGTGATGGGAGGAACACCACAGGGATGGAGAACTTCACCGTTCAGGTCCTCAACGCTTCACAGGTAGCAAATGTTTAGCTTACTCTCCTATCATGAATGTTAAAAAGCTAGTCCTCAGGACTCAAATATCAGTCAATATACTGTTAAATACCAGATACAGAGAGTCTGTATTTCCACTTGCTTCAGGATCTGATGGAGTATCTCAATGCTAACAGCACAGAGTGCTCTGTGGTGCTGTTCTTCACCGCCTGGTGTCGGTTCTCAGCCAACCTGGCGCCTCACTTCAACGCTCTGCCTCGTGTTTTTCCCAGCATGCATTTCCTGGCACTAGATGCCTCACAGCACAGCAGGTGAATACAAACCGCGCTAACATTTATTAGCTTACCTACTGCTAATGTTACATTGAAGCACCTTAATTTTGCATTTTTATAAATTTTTTCGTTGTGGTTTCAGTTAATCTAACATGTTTCTGATAGAAATGCAGCTAATTCCTCAGATTAGGCATGAATTAGGACACATATTTGAGTAAAAAATACAATTTGAAAATTGTAACCAAAGGTGATTATTAACAATCTGATCATCATGACTTTCAAATATAGCTTTAAGTGTTCTTTTAAGAATTGTCATGTTTCCTCCACCAGCCTCTCCACCAGGTTTGGGACGGTAGCAGTCCCAAACATTCTGCTGTTCCAGGGGGCCAAGCCCATGGCTCGCTTCAACCACACCGACAGGACGCTGGAGACGCTCACCTCCTTCATTGCTAACCAGACAGGTAGATGTGCAACAGAATCTCAACAAAACCATGCAGTTAAGCTATTTCACTGTAATTTTAATTGACTGACAGACTCTCATTTGATTTATTGAGGGTTTGAAGCAGAGTCCAACAGAAATCTGACTGATGCAGACTACGTTGGGCCTCTGCCCAGTGTCCCAGTAAAGGGCATCGACTGGCTGTTGGTCTTCTCTCACCTCTTTATCACTGGATTCACAGTCTACGCCGTTCTGCGAGCGGACAACATCCGCTGGCTCATACCTGGACAGGAGCACGAGCACCAAGACTGAAAATGGACGCAAAGTCAGGGAGAATGTGAACTTTACTTTGGAAATGTTGAATATGTCCAATTTCATAAAGTTTTATGTGTTTAAAATGAAATAAAGTATTTGAAATGTTGTGATTTCTATTTTAAAAATATGCTTTAGTGCACATTTATTGGGTTTTGGTTGGAGAAGTCAGAACTGTCTGCTTGCTTTTATTCCCTGTTCTTTTTAGCAAATGGCAAATAATCTTACAGTTCGAAAGCACACACTTATTTAATACGTTTATTTAAAATTTTATAATAAAAAACAGTTCTGAGGTTTAGAGGTATTAAAATATGGCTCTATTGTACCAAATTTGGGCACCTTCCTACATCTATCCACCGGGCTCTTTGAAGATGCGTGATGGATCATAGCCCATCGTAGCCCAATTTCTCCATAAAGAACATAAAATTAGATCATTTTTTCTACCTAATGTCAGAGTAGCATAAAAATTAGATTGGTGTTAAAAAGTTTAAAAAATTTCAGGATTGGAGTCAGAAATTTGCTCCCCAAAATAAGACATTTTCTAGGTTAAATGATAAATCGTAATCTTCTTGTGACCTGGTGTTGTATTGAGTGCTGCTCATGTTTACTTTTTCATGCTCTGCAGACTTTTCAACTTTTTTGTGCAAATGTTCATTCTCTGAAAACTTGTTTTTCTGGCAAAGTTCTAACTTTAATCCTGAAAATTTAGCTTATTTCACCTTTTACATCTTTTTGTGCTGCCATGTGGGCCTCTACTGCCTCTATGAACATTCCACATATAAAAAACAAATGTGTCCATCCATTTTCTGTCAGTGATTTAGGATATTATGTTCCTAAAACAAGTTGTTTCCAAAAGTCCCCATTTATGATGTCACAAAAGGAGAAATTAGCATAAACCCTCCCCTCACATCTCTGGGCTGTAGTAGCAGCAGCTCTACTCTGATCCCCTCCCAGATATCGGAGCTTTTTAGCTGTTATCAGCCAATCAGGGGAATGGGTGGGCGTGGCCAGCTCCAGCTTGTTTTCTTAAAGTGACAGAGCTCTGAAACGGCTCATTCTGGAATGTACTAAAACTGTCAAGAATAAAACAGCTGAAATCGCTTCATGTGAGAGGGAAAGACCTTCATGAACATGTTTTGTAATGACCATGGAACTATTATAACTTATAAAAAAGTCATAACATGTCCCTTTTAAAAATTGTCTTTCTTAAAAGACCCATTTTGTAGCAGAAGATTGATTTCTTTAGATTCTGAAAACAACTCAGCATTGATGTTGAAAGTTATGAAAGCAGTTTTTCTTTTAAAGCCACAATGCACACCTGAGCTAACATGGGTTAGGGCCTGATGAAGCTTTGGGGTCGTACTTTCAGACCAATGTCGGATCAGTAGGTCGTTTAGCCCCTCTGTGCAGAGCGTGAAGAGTAATGACGAGAATCCTCCAACCGTTAGATTGTGAGTTTTAAAATCAGGACTGAATAAAGCGGTTCCACAGGCTTGTTTGTGTGCAGGGTTCAAGTACGTGTTGTTCTTTTGTAGCTGAAGCATGTGCATGTCAGGCCGCGCTCTCTCAATTACTTCCAGATTTTTCTCATACGTCTCTCCCTGTTGTCTTTCATCTCACCATCAGACTCACCCTCGCCTCCCCCTCCTGTTACATTTGACTCAACAATCATGTGTCTGTTTGGGTATCTGCTACTCCTGCTGAGATGAAATTCCACGTCTTAAATTCTTCTTTTAAACATCCACTGAGCTCTTCCATCTGCATCTCACACGGGCGTTTTTCTGCTGCATTCGTGGTCTCCCGTGCTCCCCTGTGGCCCTTGTGTCCCTTCAAGACCTCCTAACACACACACATGCACGCACACACACACTCACTTCTACACATGGTTTTGATAACAAGTGGAATGGAGCAAGTGAGGAAGGGAAACAGTAAAAGAAAAACACAGAGGGTCACTCTTGCCTGTAAGTTTTACAACAGAGCCGTGACTCTTTTCTCAGGAATCTGTTTCTCCCTGTTGCACAACTGCCTGGAAATAATGGAATGATGAGGGTGGAGTTATCCCCCCTCTCTTCCTCCCTCACTGAACTCACCCCCTTTCCCTCTCTGTGGCTGAAACGGGACGCATTCAGGTCACTTTTTCCGACTTTTTGGGATGTTTTGGGAGATGAAGAGACGAGGAGCAGAGGGGAGTGTCATAGCGCAGCCGGGCTCTGTTTTGATTCTTTTTTTTGTTGTTATGGGAGACGGAAGAAGGGGGCGGGGCCGTGTGGAGTGGGGTTTATAAAAGACCTGGACTTGAACTCCAAAGAGCCTGGTCATCCCATGGCCCGGACTCGGACCAGACACTGACATCTGACTTGAGCTGCAGCTACAGGGATAATCCATGATTTCAGCATGTTGGGATCTTTTAACTGGCTTCCAGCTTTTGGATTCATTCACTCTTTTTTAGCAGCAAAAAATGTAATTTTTCTTATTGACGTTTAAAGTTTTGCTTGAAAAAAGAGAGAAAGCTGCAGAAATTGTTGCACAAATTTTTTTATTTCTATGTTAATTTTTCAGATTTACATGCAGCTGCTGTAGAGGAATGTTTTTAGTCCAGAGTCAGATGGAGTTTAACCAGTCCCAGTGCTTGTTTCTGTGGTTTAACTGGGAACAGCGTTGGTGAAAGCAGAAGAGGAAAAGAACGTCATGCTGGGAAGATGTGGTGCTGTGTGTCTGGCACATGTAGCGTGTGTTTACAAATGGATGAACAGATTAATTTCTATTTAAAGAGTAGAAAAGGTGAGAGAAGTTGAGTGTTCGTGTGTGTGTGTGTGTGTGTGCACATGTGGGTGTGTTATTGCAATTTTTCTCCTCCACATGGATGAAATTTAGTCATTTGTTTTTACTTTCACACTCGCATTCTTTTGGTGTTCCTCTACTTTGTGGTTTTCTTGTTTTTGTGGACAATGTGTGCTTCTGGCTGGAGCCTGAAACCACTTGAACACACAGCGATTCTTTGATTTCTGCCAATTTATCAGCTAAGTTTTTATATCTGGAACGGATTTCCTCCACAGCAGAGTTGATTCATTCGTGGGTTATTTTCAGTCTAAGTTGGAGTGTGTCCGGTTGAAATTATCACACAGATACAGATGTGTTTATGTGTAACAGAGGAGGTGAATTAAGGACATGGATGGTTACTGCAGCAGCCGTTTGCTGTGTAATGTCATCCTCCGTCATTTGTCTCCTGCGTTGGTCTGTTTTTGAGGTTGTGGATGGGCGCTGGCGAGGAGAGCTGCGGTTTGGCTGTCCTTTCTAAGTGGCTGCCTGACACTACAGGGGTAAATATTAGTCACTGTGGCTGTGGACAAGCGCTGCGGTGGAAGGAAGAGAGCCTTGGCGCACAAGAGCCAACAGGAAAGAAAAAAGAAAAAGAATGCTGTTGTGCAATCTTGTTTGGAGGTCTGGGAATGGGAAGGAATCAGGACAATATTTCCATGAAAAGTCATTTTTTTATGGTTCGGTTTTTTATTAAAGGGGCAATTTGTAAAATATTAAGATAAAAACAAGAATTCTACAAAAAATCTCCTCACCTTGCATGACTTCAGGTGTAAAAGTAATTTGTATTCTTTTTGAGCCTCTGATTGTTGTAATTTTGAATGAAGTTATTCATTAATCGCTGCTCAACCTTCAGTAATTAATGTGTGTTTTATGTATGTTTTTGTGATGATTTCTCTTAAACCTACTAAATATTTTTTAAATTGTTAGAATTTAACAGGATTTATGGGAAACGATGGTGATTTTAAAGGAAAACAGCACTTCTCCGCCCTGAACAGTAAGAGTTTATGTGCTGCTGTTCATCCATCAGCACGTGAGCTTTTACGGTGCAGGGAGGTGGAGGACAAACAGCTCCTTTCTTCTTCATTTAAAATGTAAACGTTGGGCTTGATCACATGGAGTTTTCTCTTTCAGATTAACTTTTAAAAGTCAACTTAATATTTAGTGTCTTTTATGTTTTCAATGTTTTAAACTTGTCAAAACTTTAAGTGAACTTTTTTCTGATTTTTTTCCTGACAAATTGCAACCCAGTTATTCAGGTTTTCATGCTTCTTTCTTTCTTTTTTCCAATTATAAAGTTTTTTGTCTGGGTTAGGGCTAGGGTTAGTCATTTCTATAGGAACTCTGTTATCCAAGAACCGGGTGTTTTAGTGTGTTTTGGTATTTCTATGATCTAAGTGGTGATATGCTGAGATGGAACAGTTTCAGCAAAAAATCACTAGGCACTGCGGGCTACTTTAATGATTTATTCAAAAAGATCAAACATTCATTTGTTATAAGGAAAATACACTTTGGGGAAAAAAAAGGAATCTGTGATATTTGCTAATCTGCCCACTAGATGGCAGACTAACTCCAGACACTGCAGAGGTGTGTTTGAAACAGAGCATTAAAGTCTGAAAATGTGCTGCAAACTGACACCAAGTGTGTGTGTTTGTGTGTGTGAATGTGTGTGTTATCCCACCTATGCAGGACTCTGCCGGCAGGTTTTAGCGCTGCCCACTGGGATTTCCTAACTGTGCTGCTTTGAAGCGAAGCTTCTCTTGTCTGATGAGCAGAAAGTGGAGCTGGCTGACTCATCTGTGCAGGATGTAATGTTTGCATGTATCGTTGTACTTTAATGATTAAACTTTACAAAGAAACAGAAAAGCAGCGTGTGCTCATGTGTCATTTTTGGACTACATCCAATAGATTCAATTTGTTGTAATTCAGACACACATCAAAGAGAAACATTTTTACAATTAGGAGTGATCTTTCCTTTGGTTTCCTGATGACACCTGCCCCTAACGACCATGGCTGTAGACTGTTACCATGATGCTGTTGCTAGAGTAACAATCTAAAGCCACGGTCGCCATGGAGACAGCAAGGGTGGAGGTGGAACTGCAGTTGGCATGGTAACTGGAAGCTGCAGGAGCTCATTGGTTTGAGTGTGAACCTTACGCGCTTGTAGGGTGTAGGACTCCCCCAATGCAAGCCCACACAGGCTTTCCTCGCTGTTTGGGAGGGAAAGCAGACACACACACACACACACACACATTATGAAAGAGATCACTAACAGTGAGATCCAGCTATCAAGTCAGCCATTTTAAAAGTACTGCGCACTTCCAATGTTCCCCGTGTGCACGTTGCCCCTTTCTGCTGTCTGTTGCATCGCCAGGCTTCAGTAGCCATGACTGTAGACTGTTACTGTACTGTGATACTGTATAAGCAGTAAGCAGTCTAAAGCCAAGGTGCTGATGCTCTGGCAGGAGGGCAGGGAGGAGATGGCAAGAAGGAAAATAATCTCCTCTGTGTGGAAATCTGCAGCAACACAAGGAAAGGAAGATTTTAGATTAGTGAAATTCAATCTGACACAATTGACTGGTACCAGACCAGAGTGCAATGAGCTTTTATTCGTGTTCCTTTTGGTTCTGGGTCTTGTTTGTTTGTAATTTGATGAATTCTTAAAGAAAGCATCAAATTTGAAAGGGAAACAGAGTATTCTCAGAGGATTTAGTCATATTTGAAGCATTAAATGTTCAGCTCGTGTTTATAGGATAGCTCAGAATCAGAGTAATTTACTTCCTCACTTATGTGGGAACATAATTATGTAGTTGGCAGAGCACAAAACGAAAAAACAGCTGCAATGATTCATTTTACTGAATAGATGTTTCTAATTATTCTGCTTGTACACAGTCTGTAACGTTATAACTGCTTTACCAACATTATGCAAGGTGGCTGTCTTCATTCAAATATATATATATATATATATATATATATATATATATATATATATATATATATATATATATATATATATATATATATATGACTGGTAGAATAACAGTACAGATCATTACTGGGATAGCATCTTTAGGTTTCTCCCGACAGCCTATTTGAGATAATTGAGTTTAATAATAAAGGTGGTAATTTGTAAAATGATGATGAAGTTTTAAACGCATGTGGCAGAATGAGGGCGTCTGTTATAGATAAACTGATCAACCTTTGTAGAAATAAATCAACATTATTGGCTTTTTAAAATAAAAAATAAGATATTATATTGAATTTCCGGTCATCTTATGTGGTATTAGTACAATTATTTTATCATAAGTCAAGTTTATTTGTAATTAGTGATTTCTGTTTCAGCACCGCCGCGTTTGGACAGAGACACGGGCGGGAGCTGTCCGTGGTGCTGAACGGAACGGAAACGCACCACCTCGCGGGTTCAGTGAGTCTTCAATCATCACGCATGTAACCGAACATCTGTCACAACCGGTTCTTTAATTCCTCCCGTGGCGTCTCGAGGTGACGAGGGCCGTGACGTGTTCGACAGCCCCCGGGGGTACGCGCGCGTGACGACACTCCACGAGCACACCAATCGGCTCTCGCCTCATTTCTGCCGCGGCTTATCAGAGCGCGTGGGCAGGTACGTGGTCTGGCTTGGTTTCCATGGCACTGGGGAGAAAGCGAAGCGAGAGCGCGTGCTGACTTTGAGTCTTATTTTTGTTCAGAATAAACCCAGCAGCAGCCCTTTTCTGTTATATAAATAATAGAATCGCATAAACGATCCTTTTTAGAATGACCCGCTTTCAAAATTAAACTATTTGAATAATTCCAATTACCACCGTGATCAAAGTTGTGAATGAACAAGATTTCATTGACTCGCTCCGCCCTCTATCTCCCTCCCTGCGTCGCCCATGCACGCGCCTCTCACATTGCGCATTCACAACCAGACGATCACACCGCAGCGTGCGCGTGCGCGGCGCTGTGAGCGCAATGCCTTTAAAAGGGTTATATAGTAAGTGAGTGCGTCTCATCTGCAACGTGCGCAACAGTGACGCAGAGGTGACTTCACTGGCTGACGACGTCACAGAATTAGGACTGAAAAAAAATGAGATGAAGGAAACGCCGACCGGAAGTGCACGAAGGGGAGTAAAAGGGGGAGGAGGGGTGGGGGTAAGGAGGAGTGGATTGGATGGAGCCACACCGGAAGAAGGTGATGGCAATCATGTCATCACTATCACCGGAAACCTCCCGGTGCCTCGAGAGAGAAAAGGAGAAGGAGAGAGAGATTCTAGAAGGAGAGGGAGTCGGTGAGGAGCAGTCCATCACCTCCTCCTCCACACTTAATAACACCCTCCCTCCCTCTCTCTCTCTTTCTCTCCCCCTCCTTCCCCCGGACAAACCGAGTCACAAGAGAGCGCAATCTCGGTCCGCGCACATGTCCATGGCACAGTGGCATTTTATAAACCAGCATCTCACCGTTTCATTATAACCAAAAGTGATTATTGGGACACATTCCATACATTTATGTTCATCCCGAAACAAACTAAATATAAAATGATTATTATTATCATTAATATAATCAGATCTCTCCCTCCCTCTGGCTGAATGCTGGAGTGAAATGAGTCACACTGCAGCAACTTCCAACCAGAGGCTCGAGAAGCCAGTTCAGTCACACTTAATGGGGTTTAGATCATCTGATTTACTAAAAATCTAATATTCTTTGCATTTATTTGCTGTAAAGTTCAGTTGAACGAAGCAGAGATTTGACTCACCTCCTGGAAAAGTTCCCTGAGTGGCTGCGGGTTTTTGTCGCGCTTTTGCTTGGAAGCATGTCCGTCCTGTCTCCTCTCCTCTCCTCCACCAAAGTGTCAGAGCAAATCAGCGCCACGCCGCCCATCCGTCTTCTCCTAAGTCGCTCCCCATACAGACCGGGCTCTCCCATCAACCGTAGGCTTTTTATAGAGATCCCGTAGTAACTAGTGGAGGGAACGTAGGAGGGGGAGGAGTGGTGGGGAGGGAGGATGGGGAGGGATGGAGGAGATGGAGGGGTGGATGGACCGGGGGGAAGGGGAGGGGGGGCTCATTCAAAGATTCACCTACACATGTACGTGCGTATCCCACGTCACTGAACGGAGAGCAGCTATTTATATAAAGGGGAGGAAAAGTATAGCCTGAATCACTGCGCAGGGCTTAAAAAAGGAGGAATGGAAATAGTACATTTTGTTGTTCGGGCGGGTTTATAGTGAAACCTGTAAAATAAATCACCATAACGCGATCTGGTTATCAGTTTAAACTACTCAAACACACCTAAAATCATACATGTTATATAATGGTCTTTATAAGCTTTAATTGTTCTTTTTCATCATGACAGAGGATTTCCAAAACGGGTAAACTGGCGCAGTGCTAAAAAAAATATAAAATCTGAAAAAAATCGGTCTGAAACGGACTCAGGTTGCGTTCTGTCTCTTTATAAAGACACGATCGGTTCGGGGACGATATCAGGAGACACCTGTAGTCGAATCTTCTTTAAATTTCGGTCAACAGCTTAAAGATGAGTGGGTCGTGATGTTTGGATGAGGTGATGAATCACCGCAGCTGCGCTAAATCGATTAAAAAACGTTTGAAGCGTGTTTTTGTGTTTTATTTTTTAATCCAAATCATGAATAAAAATATAAATCACCGACTCATCTCTATCCTCGGAGATTTGAATGGAGTCGTGTGTAATTAATTCCGGACACTTTTTTAGATTCAAGTCACACATTTGGGGAGATTTTGGGGAGATCCTCGTGCGTAAAGAAGTGTGTCAGACTTACGTAGGCGGGTGGACTGAGAGACTTTTGTACATTTTACGCACGTTGGACTCAGGAGTCAAATGAGCGACGCAGGGACGCACAATGCGGCCGAAAAGGCGCGTGAGAAGTTCAGAGAGAAAACTTCACAACCAAACACGCCTCCGAGCTGCAGGCCAGGTGTGGCTCATGACCTGTCGCCTGCGCAAACCCACCTCCACCTCCGCACGCCTCCTCACGCCTCCTTCAACAGGTTTTTGCACTTGTTGTACTAATTGTGCAACTGAAAAGAAAAGTTTAGATAAACTATGATTCACTTTTCAATTTAAAGTTGAGTAAGATTGTTTAACATGTAACTTGAATAAAAGTCAGGGAGTGACTTAATTTAAAGTTCTCTTCATCTCCCTGGCCTCTGCATCATCAAGATCCATATTTTTCTGATAAGAAGCTTCTAATTAGCTTCCCTTTTTAGCTCTCATTTTAAATATTTAATATTCAGATTTTAAGTTGCGAGCTCAAAATGTGATTGGCTCTGGAACCAGGAAGTATGGAGGCGGGACAGATTGTAAACAATCTTTGGTTTTTTTCAAAAGGAGAAAAAGTGGCAACATCCCCAGCTGGCTGAGAATTAAATCTATTTCAATGTAACCTTTCTTCCAACATGATTGCAAAATTAGACTGTTTTGTGATTATTTCACTGTCAAAGTTTTACATATTGCACCCATAAGACTTTATTTTATCAACAGGCTTTTTATTTGTTTCTTGTAGTCGGTTCTAATGCACTTTTATTCAATTAATATCATGTTTCGGGCTACAAATTGACCTGGAATGCAGACTTGGAGGCAGGAAAGTCAAATTAAGTTAATTTCAACTTTGCAAATAAAAGAGCAACCATTACAATAAACCAGGAACGCTGTGGCATTAAAGAGAAACATGGGAGGAGAGTTTAAAGGGGATCTGACAGTGACACTGAGAAACTAAGGACTATAACTATTGGGAGAGCTGGGCTGATTAATGGATGGAAGACATGAGACTCTAACTCAAACTAGCAATAAATAAATAAATAAATATATACCTCAAACAAACCCAGCAAGGTGATGAAACAAAATTATGTTATTTCACATATTTTACCTCAGCATCTATCACATGCATTATTGACATAATGCCCAACAGAAACAGAGTACTTTCCAGCTGAACATTGAAATCAGATTAGATCTTCTTATAGAGAAAAGGAGCTTAAAGAGGTTGGTGTAAAATTGGTGACATGGTAATGCAGCATTTTGAGTAAAATCATGACTTTTTATTGGTTGGTTGGATGTTTTGTTGGCTCTCGGTTGATTTTCGACCTCGACCTTTGTACGCTACACTAATTAATTCTCTCAGCGATGGTCTTTGTGAAGGCAAAGTCAAGAAGAACCACCTTTGATGTTTTATTGTTGGGATGAATAAAGACTTTGTGAGAGGATATTTAGGTAAAGACATGAATACATGCTCTGACTGTCCTCTAGATTCTGTTTCCATAATTCAAGTTGAATTTTTGGAATGTATGACTTTCTGCAAGCTGAGTTTCAAAAATCCTAGCAGCAAAAAAAGGAGTAACATACTTCTAATGAGGCAGATACAACTTTTTCTTCATTTTCAGGGCAGTTAGGATTTTTTTTCTGATTTAGCACAAACTTGCCTCATAATTTTTGCAGGAGAGAAAATATTCTGAAAAACTCATATGACTGCAAGCAACCGTAAATATGTACTGAGATGTGAAGGGTTACAGTGTGTGTGTGTGTGTGTGTGTGTGCATACTGTTACCCATGAACCCATATAGTGCACCCAACATAAATATGCACTCAGTGGGAGGTTGAATGAATGAAGCAGTGTGAATGAACCACACCACTTTAATACTACATCCTTATGTCAGTGCTGCTGTTTTAGCATCTTTAATTTAGCCTGATCATTTTGGATGATGTGTATAATTGCAGCCCACAGCTGGCCCACCTTCAGCCCATATTCACCCTTCAGCTTGCTGCTGTTTTGAAACTTGTTCATGAATCAGGATGCAGATTACTTCCTGTTCAAATCTCCTCTGTGTCTGTCATGCCCAGTTGTTGTTGGCTCCCTTCTCTGTCTCCTCATCTGTATTCCAAACAGAAAATGCAGTCAGATAAATGAGGGGAGAAAAAACCCATCCCTCCCATACGCTCCTCTCTATCCTCACAGCCGCCTACCTTGCCTTCCCACCTCCCCTTCTCCCATTCTGACTCATACTGAAATCCCAGTGAGCATCTTCTCCCCTCCACCCCACCCCTCTGCTCTCATTCGTGTTTTCTCTCCCTCTGATTGCCGAGCTGGCTTGAACGCAATGAGCAGGGCAGGAGAGAGTGAGCAAATGAAAAAGACAGAGAGAAGAAGTAGACGGATAGGGAGGGAGAGGAGGAAGAAGTGGAGGAGAAGGAGGGAGAGGAAGAGTTTGTGCTGCCAAACATGCCTGTAATGAGGAGTCTGTCAAAGGAGAGCTGGAGAGGAGGAGAAAATGAGTTTGTGTGTGTGTGTGTGTGTCAAAGTGAGAAGGATGTTTGGAAAGAGTGGGTGTTTCTCTGTGAAACCCCTCCCGCCCTCGCATCGTTTCCCTCTGCTGTCTCTGTGCTCGTCTTGCCTACGAGATTTGTGAAATCACACACAGCGGCAACTCCATGTCCGCCCACTCACACACGCACGCACACACACACGCACGCACGCACACACACACCTATAAGCAGGGACACACTTTGCAAACCCATGGCTTGGAAAGTTTGTGTGCCTCTCTTTCTGCTGCTGTGATGGAGGCAGAAGAGGAAACATTTAAAGACACATGCTAGGATGCAAAGTTTTACTATAAAGGAAATAAAATGACCAATAGAGAACATCTGATGATGGTCGGACACTAAAAACTCAAACTTTGACCCATATCCTTTTAAGATGATGAGGTCCTTGTTTAGGGTAGATATCTGAGACATCCTCTTTTGACAGAGTCATTATTTTGCTATTTATCTACAATGTTCTCCATGCCAATGATTGTAACACAAACCCAGATTATGATTGAGCCACTTCCATGCTTTGCAGGTTTGAAAGATGTCATTGCATAAAACGATATACCTTTGTTCACATAAACAACTATGCTCACTTGTCTGTTTTTTCTGGACAGATTTTAGTAATAAATGGATGTGCATCTACAACTGATTCATGGCCTCAACAGCTGATTAGGGTTACCAAACTCACTAAACTTGATAGGTTTTATGTAAAACTTTGTATTTGGTAGTAGCTGAGAGTCATTTACACTAGTTTTTGCAGCAAATCTCCAATTCAAGCCAACTTTATTTATAAAGCACTTTAAAACCACAGAGGACCAAAGTGCTTTACATAAAAATATGCTACAAATGAATGTATGACAGCATTCGTGCAATTTAAAATAGATAATAGAGAAGAAAACGCATGAAACAGCCCAATATTAGATGGGTAAAAACAACACAATAATGAATAACATAATAAAATCAAAATCTCATATAGTGTTAAAAACCATAGTGAAGAGATGGATTTTAAGTCTGGTTGCGAAACAACTCAAACATTTGCACACCTCTAGGTCATAGAAGCTAATTAACCGATTCAGTAAACGAGCTTACCTGGAATGACATGACAGGATTATTCCCATGATCCCATCGGAGAGCTCGTGTAAACCGAAACGATCCATTTGTTGTAACTCCAACAGTGACTCAGACAAAACTTCACAACAATCTGGCAAAGTCATATGCTGAATGTAATTAACATGCAATCACAGTTTGTATGTGTGTGTGTGTGTGTGTGTGTGTGAAAGCGTGGGATTCCTTCTGTGAATGTATACACACGCTGTCACTGTTGGAGTGACTTAGAGAATCTGTTTGCTTCAGCTCAGCGTGAAGCTGGTTTGAGACGTTATGTTCAAATCCACAGGAATACTTTTAGGGGTACAGAGGACTTCACATATGGAAAGTCATGATGCCTGTTCTTTCTCAACTCATGAAGAAGGCTTCAGGCGAGAAGCCAAAACTGTCGGGATAGGTAAAGAAAAATCCACCTTTCTTACCAAAAACCATTGGTAAATAGAAGAAACTGTGCAGTATGAGTACATAGGACTTCATTTTTGAGTCAAAGCCCACATGATGGGTACAAGTTACTTCAACCAGAAACAAATTAAATTAAAACACTTTTCAAATTGTTTTTGAAAGTAATTACCCAACAAATTCTTCTATGATCTATGGACAAAGCCAAGTAATTGTATTAAAGAAAAATTGCAAAAATATTGGAAATTGTGCAAATGACGCAACGCCAAAATCATTATGCTAGCTAGCAAACGACGCAATCAATTAAATCTCCATAATTTTTCAAGATTAAACGATGAGATTCTGGATTCTCATAAAGAATAAGATGTAAGCCTTGTGTGTCGAATTATGTTCAGATTCACCTATAGCTAAAAGATATAAATGTTTATATCAGCGTAAATACAGACATCATATACGTAGACGCTGCCTATTGGAGCTACCGTAGTAGCAAGTCGCCATCTTGGATGGGTCTCCAAAGGTGCTTACCCAATGAAAAAACGCATTTTAATATGCTTTTACACAAAATCATACATATGATATAGCATGAGAATTTAAATATAAATATAATAAAATAAATAAAATAGAATATAAAAAGGCTAGAAAAGTCCCACGTGATCTGTTTTCAATAGTGCGCCGGTTGTTGCAACTGTAGGCTGCACAAAAAACAGGTATAGTTGGTCACCCTGTGTTGACTCCAGTTGGGTTTGGAGAGTGAGGGACCCATCCAATATGGCGGCGATGCTGTTACACTCTCCAGCGCCCAATGGGGTTTGATTTCCTTTATGCCAAATGTCTTGAAATTTAGATCACAATTTCAAATGGACAAGAAACTGCTGAATGTCTAATGTAAAATGTGGAATGACCAGACAGACAAACAAGTCTTCTCAAAGTCCTGACTTTAATTTTATTAAATAATACATCTTTTCGTGATTATACTCAATGCAAAATCTTCAGAAACATCCATCTCCAATAGTCAAAGAGCAAGAGGCAGGGTGCACCAGCCCGCCGCTGCATCACAAGTTTATATTACTGCTTCAGTGTGGTTTAAGGATTTTACTGTAACAAGAAAACAGTGAAATAAGACTTTAAAAAGTTGTGTTTTTGTGCTCCGAAAAGTCCTGAGAAAATAAATATGTTCACATTCTGATTAAAAAGCAGCTGGTAGCCTCCGCGAGCTCCAATCTGTGTAACAGGCTGCCTTGAATCTTTGTTTGAAATTCTTTGTTTTCTGTTCAGCTGCATTATTGACTCATCACCCCATGTGGTCCATGTCATATTGTGTTTTTTCCATTCATCCCTCCCCTGTCACTCCCTCTCCTTCTCTTTCTTTTTATGAATTATACATTAAAACCCACTTGACATGGATATACTCCAAATATCTAGTGCCAGCATTTATGCGTCACACAAGCCTCTGGCCTCAGATTTTATTTTTCCCTCTCCAGTGTATTTTTCTGTCTGGGCCTCTGATTTTCCCATTTCTCTCCCTGCTTGAGATGTTAAACCAGTTCTGTCCGTCTCGCCTCTCTCCCATTTCCTCACACTTTTAATTGTAACCCAGTTGTAGCATTTTCATTCTGCCTCATCCTTAACTCCCACTGACTGTATTCCCTTGTCTGTCCTCCTCCTGATCTGCTTTCTAAAAGTCATCTCCTCCCACTTGCCAGTGTCCCACATGGGGGAGACAAAGAGAGAGAGATGGATAGAAAAAATGAAATGAGATCGGGGCAGGAGAAATGGAGACATGATTGGACTGGAGAACCCCCCTCTGGTGTCTGAGATTTACCTGCACAAACTCCCTGCTTCACCCGGCTTTTCTCATCTGTATTCATGGTCTCTCCTCCTCCCGACTCGTGTCTTCTCACCTCTCTCCCTTTGTCACCCACCCACCCTCCCCACCGTGCTGCCTCCCCCTCTCTGTCCTTTCGTGGCTCTTGTCATCCTGCATTGCTCCACCTGCACTGTGGTGCAGCACTGACAATCAGAACTCTGAAAACACACACACACACTGGGAGACACACGCCCACCACTTCCGGTAATCCCCCCCTCCTCCCTTTTTTTCACATCTCTCCACTGCAGACACGAAACATTCTACAACCCCTGGTGTGTCAGAGCTTCATCAGGCTCGGCGCTCGCGCAGCATTAGGAAACATTCTGCATTCACACACGATTTGACTTAATTTTTTATGCTGCACAAGAATATGGGTGATGACAAAACCAAGATCAGAAAAAAGGACAATGATACATGCTAGCTGATGATAATGATCATCGTTTTTGCAAATAACTGATCATGTTTGTGCACTGGTTTTACAGCTAATCTTTTAAAATGATAAAGATGTGCACATTCACTCACTGACTCACACCAATCAGGAGCTAAATGGGGTTCAGTGTCCTGATCAAAAGACACTAGAGAAACCTTCTGATTGACAGACAACTATTATTCTCCAGAGTTTTATTTCAGATCATCTTATGTTGGTGTTATAGACACTTCAGTTAGATCTTAAAAATATCTCTTGGCACAATTTCACACAACGTTGCCAAATCTTGTGCAATCAGTTTGTCTTAGGATTAGGGTTAGTATGTGTTGGGTAGGTTTTAGGTCAGTATCTATAAACCTAGTAGGATCATAGCTAACTTTATTTGCTATGGTGGCCATCTTGAACTGGATTGACCTGAAAAGTTGATCAGTTGTAGATGTACATCTGATGATTGATTTCTGAATGTTTCATCAAAATCTGTCACACAGACACAGGCAAAAACATCATCGCCCACACGTTGCCTTTGGTGGCAGGTGAAAAAACCACAAACATGACATTTCACTCTTTAAAATGTGATTTTTTCTTACTAGAATGAATAATTGAATAACCTGGTGGTGTAAGATGTAGGTTCTGGATAGGAATAATTTCTGAGAGACTATGGGAAAGATGGGATCTTCTGGCCCTTTAATTTGGTGTTGCTAGGGAAATGAAGCTGTTTACTCTAACATCAGAGACACTGGGGATGTCTGCATGAACTCCTCTCACACACAGTGTCTATACTTCCACACTTTTTAAGTAAGTTCACATCAAAACAAGACACAAAGAGAGAACAGAGTGCATTGCATCAATAAGAAATGAAATCACTTAAAAATAGATGGCAGAAAGTTTGCTGTTGGCCCATTCCCATGAGACAAAAGGAAGGCTGAGTTATAAATGACATCATGCAATCAATCCTGACATCTAGTGGACACTGTATGGCATTTGGTAGGAATCATTATTGCAGGATCTCTTTCAGTTTGTTGCTTTATATAACGTTAGGATCGCTAGGGCCTCTTCCCCCAGGCCTTATATGTAGGTCACGGCCTACGTGGTAATTACATAAATTATTTACTGAAAATAAAACATTTAGTCAAAGAGATTTAAGAGTAAATAAATTTAAAATGAACAGAAAGTCTTATTAGAAAGGTGATAAAATTAGTATTTTCATCTATTATTACATAAAGAGGGTATAAATTGACCATCTGAGTTGTATAATCACCATTTAAATAATGTATTTAAATAGCAAATTGCTAAAGAAATAGAGCTTCAAATAGATCTGTGACTAAAAAGTAAGATCATTTCAGAATGTTCATGAAAATCAATTAAAATTGGACAAAGTTGCACACTGTACCAGATAAGAGATGTGAGAAAATAATTGGAAAAACAAAGTGTGAATGGCTTTTATATCACTGTAAATAAAATATGTTTTTTAAGTGGAGAAAATAAATTTTATACATTTTTGTACATTCAGAATAATGTGAAAGTGACTAATCAAAGCGCATTCATAATGGAGAGACCGCACTACATTACCCAGAAATCTTCATTTCACAAATCCCTCGGTTTTTGCCCTTTGCCAAAGATTGTATATAAGGTTTTTGCGTTTGACCCAGTTGGGCCACCGTACTTGTTGTGTTTGTGTCGAAGCCGAAGATGGCGAACGAACTGGACAGAGTGCGAATCTCAGCTGCGGAACTACGAGCTGAAGCTTCGAATTCAGTCAACATTTCCGATTGTCTGCATGGTGAGAGGCAGTGAGTTAGTGTACTTTTGTATAAAATACTTTTGAAGAGTCTGTAAATTAAAGCGAAGCAGTGAGTTAGTTACCGAGTTGGCAGAAAGTGACGTTCGGAGTTGCTAAGTTTGTAAGCAGCTAATGTTGTTAGCCGACTGGCTTTGTGCCCATTCGCTCTCCAGACAGTCTTAAACGCCCCCTTTTCAAACTAAAAACTATGCTAGATCATTCTATCCTCTATTCACGTTGTCTTCGTTTGTTTGTTATACGTACTAATTTATTACAGCAACATATTTCGTTTAGGAAAGTATTGTAAGTTTAGCTGTAATAAACGGAAACGTCTGAGAACACGTTACCTTATTTAAAAAAAGAACAAATATAGATTCTAAAACTCTTTATTTTAGTCAAAAACAACGAATTTAAATTATTTTTCATTGTTTTGTATTTACAGGTCTTGTAACTGCGCATGTTTTCCACGTGTACGTTCATTTCCATCCTTTCGCTTTTAACTACGTCTACTAACGCTATTATTAAATATGGAATTATATATAGATATTTAATTAATACTAATCATGACTGTCGTTAACTCTTGATCAGCTGATCCCTGCTTTTCTATAGGTTTATATTTCATAACTTCCTAACTACACATACACAGACTTGCCAATGATTGCATCAGCCAGACACTTGATGGACTAACTTTATCACCCTATAGAAAGCATTTGTTTGACATCTCTAACATGTAGTTTATTCTGAAAAATAGTGATCAAAAACACCCCAGATAAACTGCTACGTCTCTTGGGTGAGAAGTAGTGGCTGTATAAATGAACACAGGTAGTTTGAATAATCCAGAACTCTTCATATTAGAGATTTTATACAAACAAATTTAAAGACAGACAAATGTGAAATGAAGAAACAAGGGAGATGGTGGGACCATGGCATTTAAGTTCACTAAAGTTAACAGATTTTTAACTTTACTTAACTCATAAAATAGTTAAAATCTACTATTTTAAAGCTACCCACTTTAGAAGTGACGTGTCTGATGAGGAGTGATAGCTTAAACCTCTCACATGTAATTTGATGCTGCATTAACTTGATTGTTTTTGCTCTTTTGCATCCATAGACACTATTTTTTTTATGAAATATTTAATTAGGGCAAACAAACTGGCTTATAAAATGACTTAAATGGTTAAAATTGAAATACTAACAGCTGTTATTATGTATGCTTTTGAGGTTATTAGACTTCACTGAAAATTTCAAAGAAAGAAATCTAGTTAATGTATTTGTAACTAGTGTTGATGAGACATTTTCTGTTCATTTTTATACTCTGCAGAAGAGCAAGAAGAAATTCACATACAAAAGGAGCGTAAGAGGCGCGAAGCAAAACATCCCGAGCTGCAGCGTTACCAACCCACAGCTGGACACAGACGGCGCCATCGGGATAGTGAAGAAGGAGAAAGCTGCCAGAACGATCCCTCGACTGCTAAATCACAGCAGTCTGACCAGTTATTACAGAGTGACAAAAGGAAAGTTTCTGAAGTTGTTTTAGAGGGACGAGGGTGCACCAGCAGTGGATTGGGTACTAAAAAGAGTGAAGAGGACCGAATGAGAGGTGACGGCAGTAATACCCAGAACTGTAAAGAGAGCAGCCAGTTACTGGCCACAACAAATGTAAATGATAAAAAAGGACTTGGAGAAAATGACATGGAAGACCAGGAAACAGCAGGAGCTTCTAAACCCACAAAGAAAATCAGAAAACCCGACAGGGAATTTTATCAACCCGGGAGCCGCAGGAATATTTTGGGAAAGGATAGTGGTGCTGCAAGAGAACTGGACAGGCCAAACCCTAAGAAACAAGAGCAAAGTTCTGAGCCAGAATCCCACCTGAGTTCAGGAGCAAGAGATGGTAATGAGAAAACATCTGTATCCAAGCAAGAAGGGAAATATAAAGGAAAAACTGTACAGGAGACGGTTAAATTGTCTCATCGCAACGAGGAAACCAGAGAGCAAGGAAGCCAACATGCAGAAAAACCTCCTTTACCTTTTGGTACGTCCGTGGACAAAATTACAAACAAAGTTGAAAAACTCACTATAAAAGAAAAGGGTAAAGCGGAGTGTGCAAGTGATGATGTTGGTGATTTGACTTGGAAAAAAGGAGAAATAACTGGCAAAGAAAGAAGAGGTCAAGATGAAGAAACCAAGGATGAGGAAGAAAAGGCTGATAAGAAGAGAGAGAGGGGAAACCGCAGGAGACGGGGAGCAGATAGAGAAAAGGAGAAGAATCAGGAGACCAAAAAAGAGGATGAAGCGGGTCACAGTGGAAAAAACAATCCAAGAAAGTCTGAGAAGGAGAAAGACAAGAGAGCTCCGGATTCAGATGGAAGAAGAATGGATAGGGCCAAAGAGCTACATCAAGGCAAAAGAAGAGAAAATCAAAGAGAAAACAGGAAAAGAAATGAAAACAGCAGTTTCAGAGATGGTGAAAAAGCTTCTAAAGCTGAAAGCAGTTTAGAGAAGCCTGTTGGGCAGGGTGATGAACCCAGATCTAACGTAAACGCCACACCTTCCTCAAAACGTTATTCCAAGTCGGATGTCCGACACTCACGAAACCGAACCTACAGCAGTAGCTCAGCCAGCAGCGTGACCAGCCAGGATGGGCCCAGGCGACAGATGAGTGTGGAGAGTAGCAAATGGCCCCGTGTTGACCCTAGGCAGAAAAACAGACAGGGGCCGGATAGTGAAGAGAGAAGAAGGCACCTGCAGAGCTGGACAAGTAATAAGGATTCATCCTCAGAGTCAGCAGACAGGAGTGAGATGTGTGACCGAGGAGAAGATAGGAGGAGAAGGAGGAGGAGGAGAGGTGGAGAGGAAGACTTGAGTGCAGAGAAACAAGGAGAAGAGGGGAGAACGCCAAAGTCTAACAGAGGTGGAGGTCGGGGAATTCTAAAGGTTTCTTTAGAAAAGCAGCCAAGTAGAGATTCACAACGTAAGCAAGGCCCGCTTCCTCGGGGCAGAGGGGGCGGTATCCTGGTGCTTCCATCTCGCAACGACATCTCCAACTCCCCGGAGTCGGGGCAGAGGCTACTTTTTGGTGGGATCAGGGGAGGAGCAGCTTTCAGGAATAGAGGAGGCCGAGGAGGAGGAATGAGACGACTTTGGGATCCTAATAACCCAGACCAGAAACCTGCTCTCTCTAGGACACCAGCCTCACCGCATTCATCTCTCAAACAGCCTGTTTATCTCCAGTCTGGGTCTGCGTACGGACAGCTTCACTTTCTGGACACGGATGAAGAGGTAGCAGGCAGTCCCCCAGTGGCTCAAGGAGAACACGCTCAATCCCAGCAGGCTATGTCTTACTATAAGTTCCAAAATTCTGACAATCCCTATTGCTACCCCATGCCCTGCAGCAGCCCACATAACCCCAGCAGCCAACGCTATCCTTATCCTTATAACGTGGGGCCATATCAGATGGCCCACACTAACGGTATGTTCCCGAGTCCTGGTCCGTTCTGCGGGACTTACCGGGGAGCGGGTTATTCTCAGACAGGTGGGTTGACATTTGAAGAGGCAGAGCAGCAAACCAGAGGAGAGCTGGGGAGGCTGAGGAAGGCTGCTGACGCACACGAGCTGCAGCTCAGTAATCTGCTCTCCAGGGATCGAGTGAGCACTGATGGACTGGATCGGATGGCCCAGCTCAGGTGAGCATTTAGGACTCGTGACTTCTTTTGTGTGCCAGTTTAACAAGTCACATTTAAAAAAAACCACTGTTTTTTTATTTTAATTCTAGAGCGGACCTTTTGGGACTGTATGAGCGTATCATCCTGACAGACATCGAGTTTTCCGACTCCCAGAACGTGGATCAGGCTTTGTGGAAGAATGTGTTTTACCAGGTCATTGAGCACTTCCGGCAGCTCCTCAAAGATCCTGCCTGTGAGAACACACCTGACATACGGAACATGCTGCTCACGCTTTTAGATGAGGTAAAAAAAACTAAACACATCTACAAACTCTTTGTTCTCTGTTATATAATATATTTTTTCTTTATCAAGAAAATATTAGATATTGATATTAGGCTGCGTACTTGTATCTATAATTTATTGAATACTTTTTTTTACTTTGTTGTCGTGAAATTATAATTAGCTGTTTTGGCAGTAGTTTGAATAAAAACAGTACTTTGCATATGCTAGCATATAGCCTACAATACAAATATTTATACTTCTTACTGCTTTTGGTCATCAGGGAGCACTGTTTTTTGAGACGCTGCTCCAGAAGCTGCAGACAGTCTACCAGTTTACCTTGGAGGACTACATGGATGGTATAGCCATCAGAGCTCGCCCGTTACGCAAAACGGTACGATATCTATTTTTGCGTGTGTATGTGCTTGTGTTATTAACCTGAAGTCAAAATTGTGCTGTAGTGTTCATACGTCAACTTTCCTAAACTTCCTGAGAACTTTGCGTCCTACCATAAGAAGGACGTTGACTTTCTTGTGTTCTTTTGTACTTTAAGGTGAAATATGCACTTATAAGTGCTCAGCGCTGTATGATTTGTCAGGGAGATATTGCACGGTACCGGGAGCAAGCCACTAACTCTGCCAACTATGGCAAGGCTCGCAGGTAATCTGTTACTTCAGGAGCATCTCTGATCGTGAAAAAAGTTTAAACGAGTTTTTGAAAAGTCTTCACCTGTGGTGGAAACTGAAAATTCTTCAAATTGTTTCATTTATTTATTTATTGACATGTTTTCATTTGATCCTAGCTGGTACCTTAAAGCCCAGCAGATTGCCCCCAAAAATGGACGACCTTATAACCAGCTGGCCCTGTTGGCAGTTTATACTGTAAGTGACTAAATATTTATGTGACTGAGGCTGTGAGCTTCATTATTATTATTTCAAGATAGGGCACAAATTAAACGTACAGCTTGTTAACCTGAGTTTTATTGTTTCTTTTCTTTATTTCTCTCATCTCTCTTGCCTACAGAAGCGGAAGTTGGATGCTGTATATTATTATATGCGCAGCTTGGCAGCATCTAACCCCATTCTGACTGCAAAGGAAAGCCTGATGAGTCTGTTTGAGGAAGCCAAGCGTAAGGCAAGACCAACGAGACCTCACTTCTTACTAGATCATTCTAACTTCATCTTTTTTTTTCTTTTTTAATTTACTCAGCTGTAAGGTTTACAGTGAGCTCGTGGGTACCTGTACACTTCAGGTCTTGATTAAAGATTTTGTTTTGTAGGCAGAACAGCTGGAGCGAAGACAGAGGCAGGAGCTCGAAGGAGGTTCCCAGGGTCCAGAAGTGAGGAGGAGGAGAAAAGGGGACGATGGAGCACGTGTGGAGATTTGGATTCGCCCCGGTGGACGAACGGTGACCCCCTCCTCACAGAGAGGAGGAAGTGAGTGCAGCCGAGATTCGGAGCAGGATGGAGAGCTCGGCAGTCTGAGTGCTACTGATGTAAGAGCCCTACTTTTTGCACACACACACACATTCTTAAGGACTACATCATATCCCCTGTCATTCTGGTCTGTAGTGATGAAACTGTAGCTGAAAAGAGTTAATAATGATCCTTTCTTCACAGCTAAATAAGAGATTCATTCTGAGTTTCTTGCACGCTCATGGAAAGCTCTTCACTAAAGTGGGGTGAGCAATGCTTTGTGTTTTCCTGTTTCTGCCTTTGTAGATTTGAGAATGAAACATCAAAATAATCATTATGATGTTTCATTCATTTCTGTGTCAGATCTGTCTGATGTGTGCGTCTTTCCCACACAGTATGGAATCTTTCCCTGGAGTGGCGAGCCGTGTTCTACAGGAGTTTAAAACACTCCTCCAGCATGGCCCTTCAGTCCTGGGATGTACAAACATGCTGCAGATCATCACCATCAACATGTTTGCCATACACAACGCCCGTGGGAGAGGTAAAGCTGCACATAGTGAAGGTGAAAATGGACACACATACCATCATTTTGCTCAAATGCCTGATCAAGTGTGGTTCTAACTCTTGTCAGGTGAAGAAGCAGATGTCCGATCTGTTTTACTGGAGCAAAGCACCGCTCTTGGCCTCGGTATGTTTGCTCTGCTGGTGCAGCGCTGCACTGACCTTCTCAAAGAAACTCCTGCAGGTAATCTCTCATCAGACCCCGTGTGGCTATGTCTGCTCACTACCTTTTATTTTAACCACTTTGCATCTGTTTACATCATCTAAGGGACATTCATTGGGGTATCTGGGATTGTCAGGCTTGAATGAACTTTGTTGCACCAAATATTTTAGTAATGCCACTCCAGAACCACATTTATGTGTGCAAGTCTTTTTGTTGCTGCTTTTATTTAATGACATTTCCTGAAGTATGATCTGCCTGTGATCAATTACAGACAGTTGCAGTTCTGAGTGATTAGGGGAATCATTAAGATACATTATTTTAATGAGGTTGTTTGTATTTTATTAGTTAGTGTTTTTCATTCTCCTCTTTGTTTTTTTAGAACCAGTTCCTGTGACAGATGAAGAGGAGGAGGGCAAAACCGAAGCGCTGGAGGGGATGGTCGGAATTTCGGCCTTCCCACTGGACCTGAGAGAAATTTTGCCAAGCGTCAAAGTCTGGTCTGACTGGATGTTGGGACATCCCGACGAGTGGAACCCCCCACCGTGCAGTTTAGAGTGCGTACCTTAAATATAAAAACGCTGTTGTCTGATCAGCTGCATAAGCTAATAATAGGATAATTTTGGGTTCTTTCCTCCTATAAAGATGCAGCCCTGATGTTTGGAAGTGCCTTGCTGACCTCTGTAATGTTCTGGCACGTGTGGACCACGAGGAAGTGCCTCTGTATAAAGTTGATAGCGAAGAAAGCGAGGGAGATGAGGAGCTAGCATTGCTTCAGCTGAAGGAGGACAAGCTGTTAGCTGGGTTTATTCCGCTGTTGGCTGCACCACAGGAGCCTTGTTACACAGACAGACAGACTGACATGGTGAGAAGAATTTCCTCTGTTTTTAATTTCATTATACTGTAACAACATGTTTTCTTCTTCCCTTCTGTGTGGCTTTATGCTCACATGACCTCCATCCTCTTTCCTCAGGCAATAGCAGCAGATTGTAAGAGAGTGACGGTCCTGAAGTACTTCCTGGAGGCTTTGTGTGGACAGGAAGAGCCTTTGTTGGCTTTCAAGGGAGGCAAATACATCTCCGTGGCAACTTCTCCCCCACCTCACCCATCAGTGGAAACGAGGAGTAGGCAGGATTCCCTAACAGAGAAGGAGGTGACTGATTCTCTACTATTAGATGTCTTTTTATTTATCTTCACTAATACTAGAACGTAGTGTTGGAATGGGATCCACACAGCAGAAATGTGTTTTATCTGTTTATACTTGGCAGGTTGATGATGTGATACTCGAAGGGGAGTTATCTCTCTCTCCATCAGAAGGAGAGGAGGACTTTGAGGCTGGAGACAGTGAGAATGACATCAGAGAGCTGAAGGCTCGACGCCACGCCCTCACTAACGAACTGGCCCAGCAGCAAAAGCGCAGGGACAAAATACAGGTAAAACTGCAATACCTTCTTTAGCCATATAAATATAATAATAAACAGATGGATTGGACACTACTCTGCCATTTAAAAACGTTTTTTCCCCTTTTTTAATTCCTAATAGAATTATGTCAAATGGGATATTATTAACACAAAAAGCAATTTTTATTGGGGAAATCTATATAAACTACGTTTAAATTTACAGATGGGTATGGAAGTATTTGTGCTTTTCTTCTTGTGTCCTAAAATGTCCCAGTCTGTATAAATCAAATAGTCTGTAGAAAGTAGGACTGTAACAACTGCACTTCCTTCTTTTGCTGTGAAAAATGAAGCCACTTAATCGTGTTTATGGATGCTGTCAAGTGATGTTGGGACTGAAAATCCCTCCTTCGCTACACACAATCATCATCTATTTTTAAGCATTTAATATGCAGTTACTGAAAAAAGTCGTTCAAGGAAGCTACATTTAAAAAAAAATGAACATTTCTGAGGTCCAACCCCCTTCTTTCTGGCTCCCCTTCTAGAGTCACAGGATCTGATGGTTGCAGGAAATGGTAAAACACTGGATGCAGTAGATACTGTAAAACAACCATAAAACACATTTTTACTTTACCTTTTCAACCTGTTGGTGACACCTTTTGTGCCATAATTCCTGAGGTAGTGCACCTACGTAACAACCATAGAGCCTTCAGGCTTCTAACGGTCTCGTCATAGTTCAGGGCCGGTCAGGAGTCCTCCAGATTTTGTCCCCACTGAAAGTTTAAGAGACAAAAGCCGCTGGGACCTAGATTGGAGATCCAGTGGGGAGGACTGAGCTTCTTACTCTGGAAAACCCCTCTGCTACGTCTACTTAGGCTACATAATCATATAACAATTAGTATGCTAGCTGTTGTAGCTTGCCTGGCTCTGGCTTTGTTTCCTTTTCAGCTGCTCTGAGCTGAGAACCTGCGATTCGTGCAAATAGAAGGGTATGATCAGAGGACAGATGATCAGAAGGTGGTTTGATGGATGGGTTATGATCCAATGATTAGGAACAGGACATTCACAATGATTGGATGAGGTTTTTTCTGGGATTGTACATTTCAAAGGCGATTACAATTATTCCTTTTTTTTTTTTTTTTGACAAAACGTTTAATTGGTTGCCATCAGTATGTGAAGAGCTTTACAAGCAATATGGCAAAAAAATGTTCCAGCAAAACATCTCCTACTGCTCCTGTAAATATCTAATTACAACTAAACGTATGAGAAATTTTTTTATTTAAAACTGCAAGGTCAGAACTATGTGAATCAACAAGACTGAACGACTGGGAAAACGATTATCTACAGCATTTTTTAAAAACAAGAATATCTCATTTATTTATAAGGAATGGGTGGGACTTAAAACCTATATTGGAACCAGCCACTGGGGGGCGCTTGTTTTGTTTCAGCCTCAACTTTTGGGTTCCTTTCAAATATCTTGTTTCAAATGATGTCAGTTGATACACACAAGGTGAACTGTACATCATTTTCACATTGTGTGTCCGCACGTGTGTGTGTGTGTGTTCTAGGCCGTCCTACAAACTGGTGGACAGTTGGAGCTGGAAGTGAGGCCCTTCTTCTTGGTCCCAGATACGAATGGATTCATTGATCACCTGGAAGGCCTGAAGAAGCTCCTTCAGTGTGGAACATACATAATAGTTGTTCCGCTCATTGGTAAGAGAAACACAAATAAAAAAGTAAAAATACCCCATGTATGAGGCATTTAGTGTGAAAACTAATAATTTGGGCTTCCTCTACCAGTGATCACAGAGTTAGATGGCTTGGCTAAAGGCCAGGACACTTTTGGCGTAGGAGTGGGGTCGGGAGGTCGCAGCACTTCCAGTCGTGGCAACTTTAACGTTAGCGCTCCCCACATCCGGGCTGTGCAGGAAAAGGCTCGATTAGCCGTGGCTTTCTTAGAAAAAGGATTTGAGGCCAGGGAACCATGCCTAAGAGCCCTGACGAGCCGAGGAAATCAACTGGAGTCCATTGCCTTTCGCAGTGAAGACACATCAGGACAACAGGTAGGACTCTAACCAGATAGAAGTGAGAGTAAATAAAACAGGACTGATTATCTAGTCGAGAAGCTGTCAGCTGCTAATTAAACACCTACACAGGATGTTATGCAATCTTTGGTGACAGCCTGTTCTTTTTCCCAGGGTAACAATGACGATGTGATTTTATCCTGCTGTCTCCACTACTGCAAAGACAAAGCTAAAGATTTCACGCCACCTCAGAGAAGTACGTAACATCAAGTCTCAGCTGCTCTCACATTGCTCGGCCAAATATAAATGTTATTTCCTCTTTTTTGTCTCCTTGTTTTAAAACACCAGACGGGACAGTGAAGCTCCAGAGGGAAGTAGTCCTCCTCACGGACGACCGCAACCTGCGTGTCAAAGCCTTGACCCGCAACGTCCCGGTGCGAGACATCCCCTCCTTCCTCATCTGGGCTAAAGTAGGCTGAGGCAGAGTAAACTGGAATGAAAAGGAACCCAACTGCTGAAGCCTGCTTGTCACTCAAAAGAAAAGACACACTTAAGCAAGGGAAAAGGAAGTAACAAGGAGAGAGGGGGGAAATGATTCATATTAGGAATGCAAAGAAACACTCCTTAAGAAATACAAACAAATGAAGTGCAGGGTGATGTTAATGAGCTTTTTCCTCCTCATAAGGAAGTGTGTGTGCGCATATGTACGTGTTAAGATCATCGAGCTTCCCAGTAAGAAGTTAGGAAGACTTTTAAAAAGTCTGAGGGAGGTTGGAAGAGGAAAGGAGGTAAAAGGAAGATTTGCAGGTTGCTGTTGTGCAGGATTAAACCCCTGCAGCGACTGAGTGAGCAGATGATAGAATGGAAGCATAGGGAGGATGTCTATAATCATTTATTTGATTAGGACGGCTGTAATGAAGGAGATAAACGGGGCTTCCGCGCCTCTGAAGGCCTAGGCTGGGACTGTTTGGCCTCAGAGCTGAGAGAACATTAGGTGCAGAGATCCAGCTGGAAGATCTGCGTCAGGAGAGTTAACAAAGGCCGGTCGTTACGAGGGTTAATTAAGAGCCCTCATGCAAACGTGGCACCCAGGAGGAATCCTGTGAAGGTACGGCGTTCCCGTCTCACCTAGGGGAATGCCTGTAAGGCAGCTTTTGAATGGTCATCCAGCTTGATGCTAATATTAAGCTCTTGTGTTGGGAATTTTTTTAATCAGCAACAAAATAATACATTATTTTGGTTTTATTTCTTCTTCAGTCCTTGTTAAATATTATTAGTATTTGCTCCTCATCTGCAGAGGTTTTCCCGAAGAACAGTGAGCCATAAATTATAAAATGTTTTTTTATTATTTCATTTGGGTTCTAATGGATGTGTAAATATGTAATTTGCTTATTTCTTTGAGGAAAAAGATGGATTTGTTTGTTCAGTTGTGCTAGTCAAGTCCACGCTCATTTGTTCTGACAATTTGGGCCACAATCTTAGAAGATGACTTTGCAGGAACTTTTATCAAGAATCATTATTTCAGTATATTTTTATTCTTTTTACTCATTGATTGACATTTTTGTGCTTTTCAGTTTGTAACACAAGAGTTCACTCTTCATCAGCACCAGTTTACTGTGATTTTTATGTTTTTCCTTGCATACATTCTTTTGTCAAAGATAAAAATCCACGTTTGTTAGATGTAAACGTTAAAGTGTCACCAACACTGAGTACATAAATGTGATTGTTCTTGGCTTTTAGGGATACATTAGTGTTCTCGATGCCAGTCTGACACCCGATTCTTTCAGACAGGCTTAAACTAGTGACAATTCTGCTTTGTGGCATCAGTTTAGCCATCTCCAAAAATGTTATGTCACGTCTTTTAAACAGTGTTCTGAGGTTTTTCAGCTAGTCCATCAGCTGCTGGTTTCCTGTGAATCATCATGAAAGGCTCATTGCTGTGTTTGATGGCTGTTTAAGTGTTGGAACAACTGTAATCTGCTTTCTGTTTTCATCGTTTATCATTAAAATGTTTCAAATATGTCGTTTTTATTTTACTGATGATCAGATCATGAAAGTCTTAAATTGGATGGTTAATTTTTGAAAGTTATTGTCAACTATCACATCACATTTTAGCTCCATATGTGTAAAATAGAATGGCTTTTGCATATATTTATGTTTTCTAAGGTCAGTTGACTGGGTGGTGGTGGGGGGGGGTCAGGAATTGGGTTGACAGTTTTAAAATTTTCTGAGTTTTAATAAAATTTATCTAAAGCAGGGGGTCTGTGTTCCCCTCAGTCCACCTTAAAATGTGTTTAGGGCTGTAATGAATATAGGACATTTTGAGAAAATACATTTGATAGAGGATTAGACCACCTAAAAACAAGGAGAATAATGTGAGAATTCTGAGAAAAAAATCAGAACTCGTAGATTAAAGGCACATTTTTGGCTTGTTTTTAGCACCCCCTAGTGTTCAGTAGCAAAAGTAAAACCTATCTCCTGGCTGTGCGTTCATCTTTTTAACACCTTAATCTAACAGCTGAAATGTCTCCTCAGCCTTCATTAGTGTCTACAGTAGCGGTTCATCACTAAATCAAACAAATCAGCTGTGTTCATGATCTAAAACATGCTGGAAGCAGACTGCAGTCCAACAGGGACCAGACCGGCACTCTGAAGTTGCAAATGTGGTATTCTGGCCACAGAAGGCGGTGGGGTTCTGAGTGATGTCATTAACCCTGTAAAGGGTCATTTTAGCACATACTGGCTCAAGAAAAGGATTTAGAAATGTGAAAAAGTTACATAGTATGCCTTTAAAGTCAGGATTCATACTTCTTTCTGAGAATAAAGTCAGAAATCTTTTTTCTCTCTTCCACAAATTCCTACTATATAAGAACTTTGTCAATTTGGGAAAAACATTTTGTTTCTATTATTTGGTCTTAAAAATTCTGTGGGATGTGTATATTTGTGGAAAATTATGTAAAAAAATAGATCTAAACATATTACTGTTCTTTTTCAGTCATTCTGTTGTAAAAATTCAATGCATTAATTCCATGAAAAGTTGCTTAAACCTACATTTTTTATTATATCTATTAAAATCAAGTTAGTTTTTTAAAAATCATTTCTAGTTATTAGGAGCCATTGTGGACAGTCCACAGAGCTGCAGGCTGCAGACCTCTGCTCTAAAGGTTCACAAATCTTTATGCTAATTGACAAAACAGCACAGGCAAAAACAATATCACACACCTTTCATTTGAATAAAAAAATAAATTTTGTGTTACTTTGCAGGCTTTTAAAATGTTTTATTCTGAGTGGTGATAGAGTAACAAATATTAAAAAGGAAAGGATTTGCTAAAACTAAATGAAATTAACACTGCTGAGTGATTAAATGAGACCATCTGTAACAAGAACTAGTATAAATTGATTATTTTGTTTAATATAAAGTTTGACTCTGTTAGGGACAAATAGTTCTGCAGCCTATCCATCCGTATCCTTTGCTTCAGCGCCTGGATACAGACCACACAGGCAGGCCCTAACTCTCATCATCATGACAACAGCAATGCCCAGCAACCAATCAAAACCCTTTGAATCCTCTTCTGGAAGCTGATTGGTCTCCCAGCCTTCTGCTTGTTGTGGAATGTCCATCTTTAACCTCTCTGCTGCCATGCACATTGCATTTCCCCCTGCTTATGTTTTCTCAGTGCAGATTGAGCTACATCTGACATATCTCTCTCTGGAATTAGGTGTCATGCACACACTAATGTCATATTAACTCAACATGTGAATGAAACAATGATTAAAATGAACAATAAGATGCAATGAATTAAACAGTAAAGATGCTGAGGACACAGGCAGTGTTTTAGAAAATGTATATTTTGTATATAGCCGCACTGCTATTAATCCACAATTTATAAGTGAAATATTGCAGGAAACATAATTCCTGAGTGCCTAACAACAGCTTTAATCTGCATTAAGGGTTTACTTGGATAGATTGCAGGACTCTTAGCTCCACTCCTCCCATCACACCTGGTGTTCACACATATCATCTGCTCCTGTTCTGTGATTTAAAGACTTTTTTAACGACTGGCTATTTATAGTAGAGACCAGATTAGGACTGATCAGGTTAGGCACTCAGTGACTTACAGTGCATAAAGCCAAACACTCACAGAGAGGAGAGAGGATGTTCAGCATCAGATTATCCTCCACAAATGGGTGACCTAGGAACAATAATGTGTTGACACTCATTATTCGTATGGCTTTCTTCACCACACACCTCTCTGTGATGGCACAGCAGAGTTTAGCTCTGAGATTAGAGATGCTCCCACTCTTATTTACCTTTAGAGATGCTTCTAGTCATCCTGAACACAACTGTTCGTAACTGCCACACGCCTAGTGTTTTTGACAAGGGTAAAGCAATTTGCAGCAAGATTGTTTTTGAGATTATTTTGCTTCCTTTCTCAGTGGAGGGGAGGAGATTCTCATCGCCGCCATTTTTTAGGGAACTGCCTATGGAAAGAGAGAAACTTTGCTGCCTGACGTTAGCAGCTAACGAGTTGGTTGTTTTTGCCAGCTCGCGCTGTGACAGTCCGCTTGGCAGGCGTTAGCCAGCTCAGCTAGCCGCACGACTATTTAAACTATTATACCTGCCGCAAGACAGCCTGAATGACAGGAGACAAATGTAGCTAATGTGGACAATTAGTAAAGACTTAACAGTCGGCTAGACTGTTTTGAGGCAGGGCATTTATGCAGTAAGATTAGCAAATTAGCATTGCTAACACACCGGCTATCAAATTCACGCTTTGATTCCTCCGACTGCATTGCCTGTCTGTGATTTTTTTAGCCACCTTGTGCCGCTGTGGTCAGGGTGACAGGATTATTCATCCACTTCTCAACCTGTGTGGATTCCTTTTTGCTAGGTGAGTTGTCCAGCTTTTTGCTAACGTTTTCTAGCGACTGGTGAATTTGTTCCACGACTGGCATTTAGCACATTTTAGCCTCCAAACCTAGCCAGTCAGATTTATTGCTATTTGCCAGCTAACAGAAAGTTAATGTCACAACTTGAATATTCTGTGGCCTCGACAAAAATGTTAGTTTGCCTCTCTAGGCAAGTTTGATGTGAATGTCAACGCGACGCAGCCGTGATTGATATAAATATGAGTGGTGGGGCTGCGGAGCTCTATGGAGAGTGGTTAGATGTAAATAATGGACACAGATTGCTCTACCAAACACTGTTAGCTAGAGATGTTAGCCTGCTAATCCGCTTTATGCAACTATCGTTGCAAGCAGAGCCACTCCCTCGGTTTTGTTTTTGTCCATTGTAGCTTCACGTCAAGTAAATATCGGATTCGGATGTGTCTGTTTGGGAAGTTTACTTGTCCTTAAGGGTCATTAAGAGTCACATACTGCACGATTAGGTGTTTGTTCAATGGGTGACATCCGTCCTGCCTCTCATATATGTCGCATGTAAGTTTTACGGCCTGGATTTATGGTTAACAGCACAGGATACACAGAGGGGGGAGAAAATCAATTCTCCCGAGTTTGCCTTTCTGTCGTGTTTAAGCGACGAGCATCGGCTGCTGATTGCTGTTTTTATACGCTGACGCGGGTCGCATTCCTCAGATTTGTGTGTTGATATTGCGTAACATTGGCCACCACTCAGCAAGCTACCTTTCTGCCTGTCTTATCTGTGACTTTTATGCGTGACACATTGGATCATCTGCATGAATACCAACGTGTGATATATATAAATATTCATTATCTACATTTGATGATGGGCTCTTTTGGGGTGATCGCTCACATTATTTGCTTGATAACCTCTGGACCCAAACACCCACACGGTTTTTTATGTTCTGTGCGCTATTTCTATGGGCTCGGTGAAGTAAACACTGCAGCAGTTCACCTGTCTTTTGTTTTTATTGCACCTTATATCAGAAGCAGAAACCTGTTATTGCCAGGAGTGCTTGCACATATAGGTATGGGTTGCTCAGGAGGTGATGGGAGACTGCATTCTATGCAGGAAAAGCAAGTGTTATGGAAGATCTTGTAATATGTAATACATAGAAATGCACCTGCTTGCTTATGTACAGGATAGGTTACATGAGTAACAGAGAGGCATTTTGCATGAGTGAACCCAGTAACATTGTACAGATGATGGAGTGAATGATTTAGTAAATGTATGATCCAAATCTCCCTGATTTGTCATTTCTTAATTTTATATATCTGCATGTATGCTTTTCAGCCTTCACACATCCCCCTTTTTGTTTACTTCTAAGATCTACTGCTAACGGATGCTTAGAGCTATGCAGCAGTAGTGAACAAGCAGGAGGAGGTTTTGCATGGTTATTTATTATTTTCTTTGTCCTCCGTGCCAACTTTATATCAGTGGGCGCTGAATATGAGCAAACAGCACGATGGATTTAAGTGTCTCCCTGGAAAAATGGATTAAACACTGGAGCAAAGCCTGTCTAGCTGTTCTTAGTCTAGATGTCATGCAGCCAGTGATAGTTGCTGGTTCTACAGGATGAGCCACACTGACTGTATTTGATATATAATTGTAACATGAGACTGCTACTGTGGCTTTTCTAATTTCTTTTTTATTTTCCAGAACCAAGGACTAATCGAATAACTGATACGGATATTTATAGTGCTATAGAAATCACTTTTTGAAATGAGGAGCTGCCTTTAACCAGCTTGGTTTGATTGCACACATCAATGTTTAATGTAAATACAACAGCTGTTTTTTTAGTTTTGCATTTAAAACAAAAGCCAAATCCCCATTGACCACTGTTGTTGTTATCTGTCCGTTGTCAATAAATTGAGCTAAATCACAGCAAAATGAAATCCATCAGCATGGTTAACACATGCAGTGCTGTAGGCTGCACAAGTAGATAAAAGGAGGACATTAATGTAAAATTTGACAGGTTTCCAGCTAATAAAATATGCAGAAGGAAATGGTTACCAGCCATGAATAGAGTTTGTTGGAGCCAATGTCTCATGACAGAATTAAAGTTACGTGTCTGCTGCACATGTCCAGACATGAACAGGTTATAGCCATTTAATGACTTGTATGCCTTTGTAACCGGGTTAAATTAATTTCTTTTTACATAATTACACAAAATTTGTTCTGCAATTGAAGCGGGCAGCCTTTAATGTCATTCATTTTGTGTTTACTGAGTTTTTCAGGTATGTCAAATTTATAAAAGATATTTATTTATAAACTGCCCCTCGTGAGATCTGCCCAGCCTCTAATGTTGTTCGCTTCGTGTTTCTGTTTACTGAGCTCGTCAGAATAAACGGATATTCTTTTAATCTCCAAAAAACGAACTGTGTTACGGCGATCCTTTAACACAGAAAAGATCCGGTTACACCTTCCTTGCTTCAGCGTAGATGATCTATAATAGTTATAAATGACCCATGCTTGTATAGCGCCTTTCCGAGTCACTCCAAAGGACCTTACACTACAGTGTATCATTCATCCATTCACAGACACGTTCACACACTTATGAGCTACATTGTAGCCACAGCTGCCCTTGGGCTCACTGACAGAGGCGAGGCTGCTGAGCACTGGCGCTACCAGTTCTTCTGACCACCACCAGCAGTCAAGGTGGGTCAAGTGTCTTGCCCAAGGACATGACAGCAGAATTCCCTGCCGGGAACAGGGATCGATTCTGCAACCCTCCAATTGCTGGACAACTCGCTCTACCTCCTGAGCTACAGCTAGATAGTAATATCTAAATCCATTGGTTTTATTTTGTTAGCTTAAATTGCAGAGATATAGCTCTGGATAGCGGCTGCAGATGATCCTTTTGCCCTCCAGCGTTGTGTGGCTGTGTGCTATTACCCGGATGTACAACATTGAATGGGTCTATAGGGCTGCGGTTGGTAGCAATGTTGCCTGCCTCGCAGCAAGGTCACCAGTTTGAATCCTAACTGTGGTCTTTCTGATCTTCTGTTATCCTCATGCATGCATGGGTTTTCTCCAGGTACTCTGGTTTTCACCCACAGACCAAAAACATGCATATTTAGGTTGATTATTGACTATAAATTTGTCCCTAGGCGTGAATGGTTGTTCGTCTTTGTATAGCCCTTTGATTGACTGGCGACCTGTCCAGGGTGTCCCCCGCCTCTCACTTGAGGACCACTGGAGACAGACACCAGCACCCCATGACTCTTTTTTAGGATGAAGCGGAGCAGATAATGGATGGATGCACATCTATCGAACATTTTTATCCAAGTGGTTGTTGTTCAGACACTGTTTGGCACACTCAGTGCGGTACGCATCTCGGTCAAGCTACGGCAATAATCGAGCTAATGCCTTAACCAGAGTGGGAGTCTTTATCCTAGTTTATGTGTTTGTTAGAAAACCGAATTATTGAATGAAGTGTGTTTGACTCCGTGACTGTAGGTGGCGACATGAGCACCTTTCATTTTGGCATTCTTCAGGTTAACCCATAGCATCACACAAATGGTAAACCTTGGCGGGACTTAAGCAAATGGAGTTAAAGCAGGATATGCAGAATGGGCAAAGGAATTTTCAACAACACTGCAGTTCAGCTTATTTGGTAAGTTCTCTACAGTTTGGTGTTATATTGTGGCAATGATATTATCAGAAGACCGCCTTCGTGCTCTTGTCACTTCTGGAAGGGGGATTGCCCAGGCTGGTAATAGCTCAGCTAAGCTGGGATGTTGTTTACATGCAGAGAAATGTGCTTTTCTAACCGCATTTTCTGGGTACGTTAGCTCGATTAGGAGTCCAGTTCAGTTCCACTTCAGCCGGACTAAGGCAATAAATCGGTTTTCTGACACTACATGTAAACACGCCGATTATTGTTGTTTCTGTTGTGGCGTTTATCTCCGCATGAGCTCTATGAGAGGAATGGGGTGGTTCATTTAGATAACAGCTTTCATGTAGGCCACAAATTTTATATTTCCGCTTGGTGAACAGCTGTAATGTTGCATTTATTGAGCATCTGACTAATGATCAGTGAGTAATCTAATAACAAAACACTCTTGGCTGATTCCTGGACAGAGAGTCACTATTTTTTTAATTCATCTTCATTTATCCCCATTGCACCTAATTATGGCTCTCCATTTAAGATAAATAAATGATACACATCTCTGGGATGTTTTTCTCATTAGGATCATAAATGTTTTATAATCATGTCGTTGTTAGAAGGGTGCACTATTACAATTCGTAGAAAGAAGCTAAGAAATATTTCATGCGGACCAGGAGCAGTTACACGTAGCTGAGAAGTTTATAAGTACCACCTAAGTGCATTTCTATTTTGAATTATTTAGTAATGCAGCATTAAGCATCCTGTTGAAAGACACTCAGAAAGCAAATATATAGAAACAGAGAAATATATACATCTGTATAGTAAACAGTATGGCTGCTTTGCATTAATTAAGTACATATAATTAAAACATTTTTCTAAGTTCTATAAAATAAGAGCATTGATCTTTGTCTGAAATTTTATTTTGAAAATCTTTAATAAATCCGTAAACCACAGGATTGGTTTGGTAGCTGATCATGTGCAGCCGGGAGAAACACTAGAAATCAATAAAGTATTTGATTATTTATACCCCCCCTCATTTGTTTGTCTCATTTTCCAGATATCCGTGTATTAGCTTCTCTATTCGTTAGTCTTTTTTTATTTTACGTAGCAGAGCAAATCAATTCACATAATTCAGCAGGGGACAATCTTTAATTTAGCAGTAAAGCAATTGAAGTTTTAGTGGTTTTTATTTTTCCTTCTCGAACACGCTGTTCTCCTGAGTAATTACACATGCATACACACGTCACACAGTCCAGCTCTTCTCACAGATTTGGTCTTGTGATTTTGTGCTCGGTGTTCCATTTCATTTTGTGTGTGAGAAAGAGAAATGGGCTTATTGTGCCCGGATTGATTTATTATTTAGTAGTTTTATGTCCTTATGAAACAACTAAGTGAGCTTTTACTTTCAACGTCTGCTGGAGTTGCACTTGGTTAAAAGTCTGCAGCTCAATTACAAATAACGGGTTGTAGTTTTTGGAATCGTAATAGTTTCAAAACTTGGTTTCAGGTATCTGGAAAGTCCAAATAAAACCAAGGGACTAAAGCAACACGTGGGACGATAACAGTGAAATTTACTTTTTTTTGTTCATCTTGTCCAATTTGAATTTGGTGTCAGTAAATTAAATTATAATTCTATATAAACTATGCTTGGTTTGTTTTGGTTAGCTGTTATTAATTAGGCCATGTTGGAGATGTTGATTAGCTGGATTAGCATTTAGCGTTAGCATGTAGCTATCATCGGATAAATAAATAACATTTAACTGATGTGTGTCTGTGGGCAGATGGCTGAGTGTTTACTGTATTCTCTATAAAAGGAACACGGTACATCTAGGGAATTGATCCTTTTCAGATATAAAGGCCGACTGTGTGTCATGCAACTGTGACTGTTTCTTTGAATCAGAGGTCGACTGATATGGGTTCTTATATTACAGATGGCCGATATGTGTTGCTGATTTTTTGGGCAGATTTTCATGGCCAGTTTTTAGACGTTTTCCACCATATTTGCATGTTAAAATGTCACTATATAGGGCTGGGCAGTAAATCAAAAATTTTTTGTTATCGAAAGTTCTGACTCTTATCGATATCGTTTTTTCCATGTCAATAAATTTGGTAATATAAAAATGAAAAGATGTGTGTAGGTTGGCAATGTTCATGTGCCTTTAAGAAGCTGTACCACCTTGAGTCACATGACAGCATGACTCAACTTAATACCCATGACAGCCCCATCTAGTGGACAACTATTGTTTTTGCACATACGTGTATTTATCGTCCACTTATCGTTATCGAGGTGAACTCCTCGATATATTGTGATATTGATTTTAGGCCATATCGACCAGCCCTAGTCACTAATAACAGTTAATGCACAACATTTGACCCTAAATCAGTTTTTGAACACAATTTAACCAACCCATAAATCTTAATTTTGTACACTGTTAAAAATCAAACATTTAACCAAACTTAATCAAAGAGATCAACAAACTGACCAAGTATTAAATATAGAAAATGCAATGTGAGAATTCTCTTTTAGAGCATTTATGAAGCAGATGTTTCAGGAATGTAAATATACATGCAAATAAAATAAATAAATACAACTTTAGAGTATAAATAAAACAACTAAATATATTAAAACTAAATTAAAAACAGTGCTGTGAAGCCAATGGCAACACGCTAAAACACACCAGCAAAATCTCCAAAATGTCTTTGTCATGGACTGAGAGCAAATTGTCAACAGACATACTGCAGTTTGTGGTTTTCTGCAAGTTATTTTTGTTTTGGCAAGTTAACAGAAGTCGCACGTTGGTCATTATGTCCAACCATTTTAGGTTTTTCGTCGAACGTTATTGAAACATGTCGGTAATGTGTTTTCATAAACACTGCCTATAACTCCACATCAATATTTCAAAATAAGATGCCAAAGGAGTTAAAAACAGACACGTGAACTGAATTATTGGTGATTTCATTTGGTACATTATTCTGTTAGGCTTTCTAAACTAGACCATAAACATATTTTAAGAGCATTTCACAAACACACAATTGCACCCTGGCTTTGGTACAGCAGATTGTCAGCTTGTACTGATATGTGCTGCTAGTATAATAGTATAACGTCTAATCTAGCGTTGGTGTTTTGTTATGAAATGTGTCATCAGCAACTCAAATCAGATCTGCTTAAGACAGAAACTACAAACAAGCTCAATCTACTGTAAGTAGTTAATGTGTTAGCGCATTTTTAGTGGAGAAATGTTGAAGGGATGTCCTCTGGTCTTCTTGGCTGGATCAGATTTTGCTGCCTTGACCCGTCTCGACCTGGGGCTTGTAACCAAAAAATGAAAATGAATAGAATAACTTATTTTTGTCCTATCAGTTGGATGTTCTTTGTTTCTACCCCAAAGAACTGAATGTTTTGTTGCTCTGTCTGTGTAAATATACACCTGTATTGTGGCATTGTAGAAGTTTAAAAGCTTTCTAAAAGATTTCAGTCATTTCTGCAACATGAGACAATTTTAGTGTAAGCAGTACTTATCTGGAGCCATTCCAACACCACAGATGATGAAATTCCTACTTCAGGTACATTTAAATGACATACAGTGGTGTACAAAATATAAATATTTCACTAATTTCATCCATTATTTGGAGCAAAATCCATTTTTCAGAGCAACTTGCATCCACATTGATCCTCTGTAGCCAACTCCTCCTTAATGTGAACAGCTTTTATGCAGCGGACACAAAATCAATCCTAGAACTGGGATATTTGCATTCCCCTTCCCAGTCCAGTAGCTTACAGAAATGCAGTAGATGCACCACTGATAACTCTGCAGTTTGTAAATTGTTTTGGGTGTTTTTACATGTTTAATTTGTTTATTCTGGTGTGAATCAGTAGATAAGGTTGTTAACTAGTAGCTTTTTCTTGTGGTTTGTTTGTTTTTTTCATTACAAACCACATGTTTAGACTGCTTATTGCTCAGATGTATCTGGGATGGGAAAACCAAAGTAAATACAGGAAGAATGTGGCTAGCACGACCTAGTCCACAACAACTCACTCCTGTCATTCCTTATTGCAAAGATGTTTAGCAAAAAAATTACCATTTATTTCATTTGAGAGGGTAACTGTTGGCAAAAGGACTGTTTCATCATTCTTTTTCAAATTTTCATTGCGTTTATGACAGAGACTAATAGATATGGACGGACTGGGTTCAGAGGATGGTTGTTAAGCTTCATGGTCCGTTGATTTTAGAGCATCAGTGTAATGTTTTTGTGATAAGTGGCAATTCCCACAATGTTGGATTGTTGTTTTTTTACTTGTTTAAATTATAAATTAATGATGAAGTCAATAAAACTGATACCAGATGTGTGTTTGAACATAAACTCAGAACCAGACGGGCTTTGTTAGGTCTAGCTAAACATATAAAGGTGGTGTGGGTGACTGTGCTCTTTTGTGGAAGTGGGTTATGTGTCATGGCTTTTTATTTTAAAATCTGGCCTTCTGACTCATCTTCTTGTCTCATCTTCTTCCTACACTGCAGGGCGAATGTGTTTTTATCAGTTTTTTTTCCTAAACCTCTGTCTTCTGTCTGTCTAGGTGCTGATGTGTCTTTGCGCTCGCCCGTAGCTGCAAATGAATCTTCAGCTGCTTTGGTGTAGCTCAGCGCCCAGATAGTCCCGTCCCCTCCGCGTGGGAGATAGGGGACTACAAAACCCAGGATGCCAGCCTCTGTGAGGGCAGGGAGCCTGAAGGATCCTGAGGTGGCGGAGCTTTTCTTCAAGGAAGACCCGGAGAAGCTTTTCTCTGACCTCCGAGAGATCGGCCATGGCAGCTTTGGCGCCGTCTACTTTGTACGGCAACTACACTTGACACCACTTTGAAATGCACCTTGGCTTATGTGTGGACACAATAGATAATTGTAACAACATGGAGCTAATTCTTGACTTTTCAGTTCCTAAACACTGAATTAATGAGAATAATCTAGAGAAAGTCGATGTTTCAGTGTGTCTGTTATCTAAAGCATCATACTCTGTGTGTTTTAGGCGCGAGATGTGCGAACAAATGAGGTGGTGGCAATTAAAAAGATGTCCTACAGTGGAAAACAGTCTAATGAGGTGAGACAAAGTGGTTTTAATTTATTTAATGAATCACAACTTGACCCTAAAGTTTCCACTTTCTATTGGAAGCAATTAAAACCCCTCCTTGTTTATATGCTGACTGAGTTTGGTCATAATGTAAAGTTTGTAAGAATGAAGAACCATCATTTAAAGGTTGAATATGGAACAATTTAATAAAAAGCTATATATTTTTAAAAAATACCTCCACGGGGAGTTTAGATGTGTGCAGAATGAAGGTACAGTATTTCCTTTAAAAGCTATATTTTAATAAAAAAAATTATCAAATATTTATTTTGATGGGCATGACACTGGTTTTATGTTTACATCTACCAGCCAGTAGAGGGCACCATTGAGGGTTGCCAAATCAAATTGCGCCATTTTACACACACACAGCCCAAAAACATTGCAAAAAAATACACACTTATAAAAAGGTCCTTCAAGGTTAAATTAAATTAAATTAATCCCGGACGAGCCCCCATTTATGTTACGACCCGGCTCATGGGATAGCAACATAAGGAGGAGTTCTGGACACATGGTAAAAATTTTGCGAGTGTTTTATTAAAATCTGCCTCCAAAAGGCTTCACCAAAATGCCACACAGGCAAAAGCTCCCAAAGGTGCTGGCTGATCAGTCTCTTCTCTAAAGTTGCACCAAGCAGCCTTTTATGCTGCATCCACAGGTGCAGCCACTCAAGAGCAATTACAGGCTGCACACAGCCAGACCAATGGTGATACAGAGGGGCGTGGGCGGGGACATCTGAAACAGCCAATCGGCTTGTTGCACTGGCACAGCAACATTTGTCAGATGGGTGCATTGTTTCTCTCATGGCAGGGGCTGTAAAAACTGTAAACAGTCCGCTCGGCACAGCAAGGCTGGCACTGTGGAAAATGGCGGACTCGGCAAGTCAAGCAGCTGATTCTGAGCCCAGAAGATGTTGTTATATATAGCCAGAAATTAGTCCTCCTTACCCTGTACAATTCGTCACTGGACATGAGGCTGGCAGGTCACGTCGCGTATCGGGAGCGAACCTGGCATCCCAACCTTGTTCTTGCAACTACAATCTCCACACACTAGATGTCACTTTGGTGTTCGTGTTCCATATTCAACCTTTAAGTAACTTAGAAATCATTAGGATCAAAAGTTGGTTGCATTCTGAAATTAAAATGATTTTCCTTTAAATAATAAAAATTAAATTATTGTCCCATTTTGAGACCACTCATCATGAAACTGTTCATTGTGTTCTTTAAAAGAAAACAGATGTTTGCAATGACTGCAGTCTTTATCTGTAAAAATCTAAATCCCTAAATGTCATTGTTCCAGGAAGATCTCTCATGTGGAATCACTTCAACTCATGTTCCAGTTTACAATCCTTTCTGCTGATGATTTCAGATTAGCCCTAAACAGATTATATAATCCATTAGCGGACCCAACACATCTATGTGTACACTTAAAGACACATTAAACCTTTTCCAGTGCAGAAAACCACATGAAGTGTGTCTATCCCCCAACAGAAATGGCAGGACATCATAAAGGAGGTGAAGTTCCTGCAGAGGATTCGTCACCCCAACAGTATAGAATATAAAGGCTGCTACCTCCGTGAGCACACAGCATGGGTAAGACCTATACAGGAACAGAATGACATCGATATAAGTCTGCTGTGTGTGTGCTGTTTACAGGGTTATTCTTGATATTTTCATGTGTTTCTAGCTTGTTATGGAGTATTGCCTTGGCTCAGCCTCTGACCTGCTAGAAGGTGAGCTGAAAGGAAGCTTTAAACTCATCCATAAGAGCTCATAGAAAAAACACAGATATTTTTGTCTTTTCACTTGATGCTGATTCCTGTTTGCCATTTTTTTTTCTTTCAGTTCATAAAAAACCTTTACAAGAAGTCGAGATTGCTGCCATCACACATGGTGCTCTGCAGGGTCTGGCCTACCTTCACTCCCACAATATGATCCACAGGTAAGGGGTCCGATTTGGACGTTGCTTTTTATCATTTCAGAATAAAATGATTCAGACTCCTTTTGTTTTTCTCAGGGATGTAAAAGCAGGCAACATCCTGCTGACTGAACCGGGCCAAGTCAAGCTGGCTGACTTTGGCTCTGCCTCCATCGCCTCACCTGCCAACTCCTTTGTGGGAACGCCATATTGGTAAGTGATTGTGGAAATGCTTAATGTGGTGTAGTGTCTGCCCAAAACCCTGATTTTCCCTCCACCCAGGATGGCCCCGGAGGTGATTCTAGCTATGGATGAGGGCCAGTATGATGGGAAGGTGGATGTCTGGTCCTTAGGGATCACCTGTATAGAATTAGGTAGGTGACAACGTATTTGTAGAGTCAATGTAACTCTGGGATTTATGCCTACAGTTGTGTCATTTAATGAGGGTTGATTGTTGTTTCTTTTCTCAGCTGAGAGGAAACCTCCATTATTTAACATGAATGCGATGAGTGCCTTATATCACATAGCGCAGAATGAGAGCCCCACCCTGCAGTCCAGTGAATGGTGAGGAGCCTCACACATGCAACAAGAAAACTACACAGTGTAAAACTTGTACTAAAGTTGGTGATTTAAAGACCAAGTTCACGGAAAAAACGTTTTTTACTTGTTATTTTTGAAATATGATCGATCACTCTGAGTTTAACATGCAGGCTAAACGTGAAAATAGCCTTCTACCCCTATTTCCTGCATTAGCTGCTGATAAAATAGACGATGAAATGCTAGGATTAGAAAAGCTAGTGACATTTGCACGTCATAATGTCAAGTTAGCATTCATGGACTCATCCATCTTGGCTCGCGACGGGGAAGACTGTTGTTGGTTTTGTGTCCAGGAGAGAGCAGAACACGTCTCAGCTAGTAGAAGCTAACTGTTAGCAATAGCAACTCCTGCAGGCTTGTGTTATTTGTGGAGATAAAACATCATCGTTGAAGAGCAAACAGAGTCAGTGGTAGAGTCATGTTGCTGTTAGCCACCCAGAGGCAAGATGTCTGAATATCAGGAATGATGATAAACTACTTGTGTAGCACTTTTCAGAGTCAGAGTGCTTTACACTACAGTGTATCATTCATCCATGGACACACATTCACACGCTGATGGTGATGAGCTACATTATAACCACAGCTGCCCTGGGGCGCATTGACAGAGGCGAGGCTGCCGAGCACAGGCGCCACCAGTCCCTGTGACCACCACCTGCAGGCACGGTGGGTTAAGTGTCTTGCCCAAGGACATAACAGCAGCATTCTCTGCCAGGAGCCGGGATCGATCATACGACCTTCTGATTGCTGGACAACCCGCTCTATAACCTGAGCTATAAGACCTCTGTTCTGGCTCATTTCAACTTCCTGAAACAGGAGCATGAGAGCTTTTTGCCCCCACAGAGATCACCTCACAAGGCATTCATTAAACTAGAGACAATTGCAAATGTGTGAACTTGGTCTTTAAAAGGAAGCTACTTAACATTTACACACTTGAAAATAGTAAAAGCATCCCTTAAAAGCCTGTTTACACTGAAAGCTGTTATACATTACATCAATATTTCTAGAAATGTTATCACTTAAAATGTGAAAAGTGTCTTTTGATCAAGGCTCTCTAGGTGTCTCCTAAGTTTTGACCCCCTGTCTTCTGACCTTTGTTCCAGGACGGATTACTTTAGAAACTTTATTGACTCTTGCCTTCAGAAAATCCCCCAGGACAGACCACATTCTGATGACATGTTGGGTGTAAGTACACGCACGCACGCACGCACACACACACACAGTCCACTTCTTGCAGGGTCGGTGTGTTAAGATGGAAGGCTGACAAACCCTCTGCTGATAAATCTCTCTTTAATGTTTGTGTCCCATAAGCTTCTATTTTGATCCACTAATCCCCTACTTCCTGACACACACACACACACACACACACACACACACACACACACACACACACACACACACACACACAGATTGTGTGATAGAACACAGATGTAATTACTGTAGAGATGTGACTTCTGCACCACCGTTAAGTAACTGAGCAGCTGTCACTTAGCCCGCTAATATCACTTAGCCTCACTGTCGCTAATGGAAGGTGTGGAGAACAGAAAGTCTGCTCACTGTGTCTCTTTCTTAAACATTCGTGTCCATCACGGCCATCTTGATCAAAATTTGGAACTATCATGGTCTCATTTTGATTCCCTCATAAGAACTTTAAACCTCTGTTAGGGTGCATTATTGTCTAAACTTGATATATCAAATACAGATGAAAGCACATAAACATCTAAATGTGTCCCGTTTCTGCATGCATGTCTCAAAATGATCTTATTCCAGAACGTTTCTGTTAAATCAGAGCAGTTTAATTACACATCGAAATGAGTTCAGTTGAGTCCCACGTTTCTCAGTTTTTTTTCTTCTGTAACTTGGTAAATTAATTATGTTTTTTCTTCTTTCCCTGAAGCATGCGTTTCTGCAACGTGAACGCCCAGACTCCGTGTTGATGGATCTTATTCAGAGAACCAAGGATGCAGTGCGAGAGCTGGATAACTTGCAGTACCGCAAGATGAAGAAGATCCTCCTCCAGGAGGATCACAAAGGACAAACCACAGAAGCCCAGGATGGAGAGGAGGTGTGTGAATGTTTCTGAGTTCAAATCAAGACTAAAGCAGAGCAAAACATTTGATTTGTGTTGCCATAGTGATGCATTTTCCACTTCATTCAGAGAAAATAATTAAGCATACACTGGTTTGTGTGCATGTCTCTTTTTCTTGTGTATTCTGTGTCTTTTGGTCTCCCTCTTGTCCCCTCTCCGTCTTTTCTCTCTCCCTCGCCGTCTTTCTCGTGTGCTCTTCCCGCTCTGCTCTAGGACCTGGAGCTGGGCGGAGGTCGAACGGGGACGGTGAACAGCGTTGGGAGTAACCAGTCTATTCCCAGCATGTCCATCAGCGCCAGCTCCCAGAGCAGCTCTGTCAACAGCCTGAATGAAGCAGCGCAGGACAGCCGCAGTGAGCTGGACCTGATGGAGGGAGACCACACAGTCATGTCCAACAGCTCTGTCATACACCTCAAACCGGTGGGTGAAGGGATACTCAATCAGTTAGATTTATACTTTGTCCTAATAAGCTTTTAACGCTGCAAAAACAAACATTAATTTAAACTGAGCATCAAAACAGTGTAATGTTACATTCAATAGGAAAATAGTGGGTTTTTATTATTTTGGTTTGTTAAAATGTTGGAATAGACATAAAGCTGGATGCATTTGATTCTCTTATGCTTAAAAAATAACTTTAAGCTTTGTCTTTTATTAATTTTTTTTAATCAAGGCTAGGTGACATTACCAATTATTTTCCTATGTAGTTTATTATTATTATATTATTATTATATATGTGTATTATTATTATTAATAATAATAATAATAATAAATCCTAGTTTTATTCATGTTTTTCTTTCATCCTGCAGAAACCTAAGTATATATAAAAAATAACACATTTTTCCCAGTTAAAACTGTATTATTTAACCTCCTGAGACCCGAATTTGTATTTAGTGTGATTTAAAAAATAAAAAAAACTATTTAGCCGTTACAGATTAGTCGACACTTATCAACGTGAACAAAAAGAAAAAAAAAATTATTTTGATTTGCATTATTATGATTATTATTATTATTATAATGTGTTCTTTTATTTTCTTTTTACATGTTTGAAATAAAATGTTCACGTCCATTAAAATGTCATAAAGTGGCAATCTACACAAACACTTGAGAGACTAAATAAATTATTCTAGAAATGCAATTGGGGGCCACACAAATCACTCTGTGGGCCACAAATGGCCCCTAGGCCACACATTGGACATCACAATGAAATAACTTTTTGGCTTCTGTTAAATAAACCTGTTGTTGATCACGTGTGTGCACGTCTCCAAGGAAACCGCATCAACTTTCCAGGTATTGCTCTTAAAGGACAGCAGATGGAGCACTAATCCCAGTTTTCCAATTTATGTATTTTTTTGTTTTAAAACTCATAAATTGGACTCATTTTCTATAATTGTAACATTTTTTTATCTGACCAGGAGGAAGAGGAGAGTCTCTCTGCAGAGCAGGCAGCCACCAGCCAACCTACTGAGCCACAGGCAACACCAGCTCAGCCTCCGAGGAAGCACTACCGCAACAGAGAGCACTTTGCTACCATACGCACAGCGTCACTCGTGAGATGCTTGTTTACTCCTCCGTCTATTGCACTACCTTAACTTTCTGGAGTAACGCATATAACTGACATAGTGGCCTCCACATCCTGCAGGTGACCCGTGAGATGCAGGAGCATGAGCAGGACTCAGAGCTGAGGGAGCAGATGTCGGGGTACAAACGCATGAGGCGGCAGCATCAGAAGCACCTGATGGCGCTGGAGAATAAGCTGAAAGGAGAGATGGACGAGCACAGGCTGAGGCTGGACAAGGAGCTGGAGAGTCTGAGGAATAACTTCACTCAGGAGATGGAGAAGCTGCTCAAAAAACACCAGGCTGCCCTCGAGAAAGATGTACACAAGCAGTTTAACGCCCCCACATTTCACACTGAAACAGAGACTTATGATACATATTGATCATTGCGTGTTTTTTTATTTTTTGGGGAATGTAGCTGAAGACGTTTACCAACGATGAGAAGAAGTTCCAGCAGCACATTCAGGTCCAGCAGAAGAAAGAGCTCAGCAGCTTCTTGGAGTCACAGAAGAGGGAATATAAACTACGCAAGGAACAGCTTAAGGAGGTAAAGTAGTAAAGCAAAGACCGCTAAAGCGCCATCGTTCAGATTTTAGAGTCAATTAAAAGTTTTAGCTACAGGAAGAACGAAAGAAATTAGTTCTCACCTCAAATTCTCTGCAGGAACTGAGCGAGAACCAGTCGACTCCCAAAAAAGAGAAGCAGGAGTGGCTGTCCAAGCAGAAGGAAAACATCCAGCACTTCCAGGTCAGTGTGTCTCAATTCAAGGCAGGAGCATTCATTTTTAAATCCTGTTTGACCCCATTTACAATTCTTCACTTGGAAAAATGAGTTGCCTTCTAGTCTTGAGGCATTTTAAAAAAAAGTTTGAATATTTTGCTGTGATCTGTGCAAACCCAGGCAGAGGAGGAGGCCAACCTGCTGAGGAGACAAAGGCAGTACCTGGACCTGGAGTGTCGGCGGTTCAAACGCAGGATCCTCATCGCCAGACACAACGTGGAGCAGGATTTAGCTCGAGAGGTCAGCAGAGATACAAGAACCTTCTCTTTCCTCTGCTACTTTGGGCTTTTTAAAAAAACTTTGTGTTTATCAGGAGTTGAACAAGCGGCAAACTCAGAAGGACCTGGAACATGCGATGCTGCTCAGACATCACGAGTCAATGCAGGAGCTGGAGTTCAGGCACCTGGCGACGATCCAGAGGGCCCGGGCCGAGCTGATCCGGACCCAGCACCAGACCGAGCTCACCAACCAGCTCGAGTACAACAAGAGGAGAGAGAGGGAGCTGAGGCGCAAACACGTCATGGAGGTCCGACAGCAGCCCAAGAGCCTGAAGGTACACAGAATAATGTTCTGCAGCTTCAGATAAACACAAAACCCAACAGCTGTTCTGCTCACTACATATTTGTATTTACTTCTATTTGTAGTCCAAGGAGCTGCAGATTAAGAAGCAGTTCCAGGAGACGTGTAAAACCCAGACGAGGCAGTACAAGGCGCTCAGGAACCATCTGCTCGAGACCACACCAAAGTCCGAGCACAAGGCCGTGCTGAAGAGGCTGAAGGAGGAGCAGACCAGGAAGCTGGCCATCCTGGCCGAGCAGTACGACCACTCCATCAACGAAATGCTCTCCACACAGGCTGTGAGTCACCAAGTCCTCATATTTCTGCTTTTATGAAATAAAAAGTACTGGATTAAGCTCAAAAACAAACATGATGCTTGTAAAGAAACAATTTTCTGACTCTTTTTGACTCTCAGCTGCGATTGGATGAGGCTCAGGAGGGGGAGTGTCAGGTTCTGAGGATGCAGCTGCAGCAGGAGCTGGAGCTGCTCAATGCCTACCAGAGTAAGATCAAGATGCAGACAGACGCCCAGCATGATAAGGAGAGGAGGGAGCTGGAGCAGAGGGTGTCTCTGAGGAGGGCTCTGCTGGAGCAGAAGGTAAGGCTGAGTCTGGGGTTGTCCGTCAGTAAGTTGGTGACACCATCATGATGTGTGTTCATGTTTGTGTTTTTCTTCCCAGATCGAGGAGGAAATGCTCTCCCTGCAGAACGAGCGTTTGGAGCGAATCCGCTCCCTGCTGGAGCGCCAGGCCCGAGAGATCGAGGCTTTCGACTCAGAGTCGCTGCGGTTGGGCTTCAGCAACATGGTGCTCACTAACCTGGCTCCTGACTCCCAAGGAGGCTGGGGAGGAGGAGGTGGAGGAGGCCAGGGAGGTCAGGGCGGTGGCCAGTGGCCTGGAGGAGGTGGAGGAGGCAACCACCACAGCCATCATCACCAGGGGGGCTCCAGCTCCCAGCAGCAGCAGCCCTGGGGTCACCCCATGCTGTCTGGTGGTCCGCCGCCCTGGAGCCTCCACCATCCCGGAGGAGGTAGTCAGAGGAGCAGTCAGGGAGGAGCAGGAGGGGTGAGGAACAGCCCGCAGGCTACGAGGAGGACGTCATCGGGGGGGAGGAACGAACAGGGCATGAGCAGGAGCGCCAGCATCACCTCTCAGATCTCCAATGGGTCACACCTGTCGTACACTTAGACCACAAACCGCGTCCTGTCGTTTCCCACAATGCACCTCTCACCACAGCAGTGAGACAGGCTGTTCCACTGTCTGCAGCCGTCTGTGGAATCCTGGAGGAGTGGAGACTGAGACGGCTGAGGGATTTTTCATTTCCGTTGTGCCACTGAGTAGTTTTTATTCCAGCCTACTGGGTTGTTTTATGTCCGTTTCCCTAACGTACGTCTCTGTTGCCATAAGGCCTCGCTGGTCTGTTCACCACGGAGCTTAGCAAGTTTTTTTTTTTAGTTTAAAGTCAGTTTTTCACCTCTGAGCTTCACAGGTGAAACAGAAAAGTATAAATGGAAGTGATTAGTTAGTATCAGTGTTTTTGGTCGTAGAACAGGAACCGTTTGAGCAGCATGGATCAGAATCAGGAAGGAAGTCCGGTCAGCTGCTTTAGAGCTCTAGGAGTCACGAGGGTGATGACGATCATAAGAGGAATGGGTCAGGTTTGGAATAACCGCTCATGCCAGAATACCGTTCAGTATTTTAAAGGTTCAGTGCAGTGTTGAGTCAGTTAATGACCAGGTAACGTTTCTCCTTCACCCTCAGCCTGAATTGGATCGGCTCCCGGGTTTCCACAGACCTCTGCCCTGCCTCATCCAGGATGCTAGGATGATTTTCAGCAGAAATAAACAGTCTTCTTCACTTGATCGCAGTTATTAACTCGGAGCCGAGCCTGGTAGTCGAGCAGAGCTCAGCCACACACAAGCTAGAGATTTTTATTCCAGCGTCGAGCCGTATGTAGACTCGACTGTTGGATGGATGCATGTAGAGGGAAAAGTGTAAAGAAACCAGCACACAGAGCCGTTGTTGGGTAAGATGTCAGTTATAAAAATAAAAGCCTCAAAATAATAAAAAAGAAGAAATAGAGTAAAGAGGAGGAGCCTCTGCTGAATGTCTGAGTGGACTGATGAGTGGTGATGCTGTGATCTCTGCTGCCGTGCCCCTGTGATCCCCTCCTCCCCCGATCTGACCTCCCACTCTGCCTCACCCCCCTGACGACTGTAGCGTCACCACCTGGTCTCCGACCTCCCTGCGTCCCTCCACGTTCTGCTCCTTTCCCTCCCGAGTCTTATCGTCGATGCCGGCCTCCGACTCAAACGAGAAGATCTAAATGTTTATAATATAAATCTATAAGAAATAGAGGATTTTAGAGATGAACGTCTTATTGTGAAATGCAGAGATTGTACATTGTGTGATTTATCCGAGGTGAAATGTACAGCCGCCGTGTTAATATTGTACAGTTTGAATCTGAAAATTTAAACGACAAATCAAAGACACAAAGTCGTGCAGCAGTTAGACGAGCATCTGTTTGCAGCCGGCGCTCGTCACAGTTGAACTGTTGAGAATAACTCGCCTCTAGGTCAGATTCAGCAAGCGGCGTCGTTTTTGTTTTCTAGTGTGTGAGAATGCTTTTGCACATCATTTGAAATCTAGTTGGGTGTAGCCTTTTCTTTAGCATCGGCTGTGTTACACTGACACCATATTACACCTGATGGACTTTTTCAGTTCAGGTTTTTAGAAGAAAATAAAAACCTCTCAGGTTTATAGTCAAAGTTTTAGATACCGAAATAAATAAACGTCTGTAAAACATCCAAATCCTGGAATTGAGCATTTCTGATGCAACTTCGAGTTGTTTTCAGATTCTTGCATGAGGCTGAAATGATTTAGTTTATGGTTAGAGAAAGAAAAGCTCCTATGATGATGTTTAGACTGATTTCTGATCAGTGAAACGTGACGGTTTTCACACTGCACTTAATTATTTGCCTTTAAAACAGAAAAAAACAAACTTGCAGTCAAATATTTTAGTTTAATGGGTTTAAAACTCAATCTTGACATTTTTACCTGCTCTTCATTGTTTTATATGACGGCGTATTCCGAGGCCACGGAGGAAAAATAAAACTGGAGGTAGATTTTGAGATTAAAAAAGAAATCATGAGAATAAAGTCGTTACTTTTGAGTCAAAAGAAAAAATAAAATAGCACTGGAGCAAAGCGCTACCCATAGTACCTCGTGAGAATGATTTATTTACTTCACAATAGAGATTAATATTAAAGGCTGTATTTGTTTTATAAAATAATTTAAAAGCTTTGAATGTTTTAGGGAGATTTTCAGGTACGTGTGTATGTTTGGACTCTTATTGTGAAGGACTAAAGGAAGTTGCTCAACGCAGCTGCAGAAGTAAAGCTCTCGTTGATGCAACAAAGCCGTTTTTTCAAACTTAATCTCAAAATCTCCTCATTTTATTTCTTTTCAGTTGCCTTAAATACGCTGCAGACCATAAAGTTTAGTTTTATTTTCCAGTAGTTGTTTGCAGAGGGCCAAATGAGAAGCTGATGTTTCTAGAGCTCATTTTGTTTACTGGAGTTTTTATTTTTTACTACGAGGGTTGGGGGGGCAGAGTCTAGCTTTAGACCTTGGTCACTCTGAACTGGATCAGTTGCACTGATTGCACAAGTAGCTGTCCAGATTTAGGAGTCTACTGTGACACGCTGAAGGGGGAGGAGCCAGGGGGGCGGCTGCCGTTGGCTGAAGGGAGGCAGGGTCACGTCTCTGTACAGTCTGTTGATCAGTATTCCTTTTATTCTTCCTGTCATTTTGGTGAATCTTGCTGTTTTCTTCTCCCTGGTCCAGAGATCTGTATTAAACTGTAATAAATTGTAAAGATTGTGCAAAAATAAAGACAAAAAATAAGCTGAATGTTGCATAGCAGAGGAGATAAAAGATATTCCTTCAGACAAGTGATTTAAAAGTGTATAAAATAAACCGAGAGGCAAAGTTTAGGGGATAAATGTAATATTTTGTTTGTAATTACTATTTTTTTTTTTTTTCGTTGGAAGAGGGCTACTGGATAAAGAATCATCTGTAATAAAGTAATTTTAATATTTCTTTGTTTTGGGGTGTTTTGTGTGAGAGGTCAAAGTTCGTGTGGATTTTAAATTTTTTTTAAGAAAGTTCTTTAATGCAAACAAGATGAGAAAAACAAAACAGTTTGATGTTATTGGTCCTCAGCGCGTGTAGGACCTCCTCCAGGTGAAGTTCCCGCTCTCTTCTTCGTCCACCCGGTTCTGCTCAGACACCTGAACTTTCGGTTTCCTTGTTATGGTTCCTCTCCTTCGACGTGAAGATGCCACAGCGTTCATCCTGCTCTTTGGCCCAGTTTGGCTGGTTATTTCTACGGGGCCCCTCCAGCTCATCCCATCCCTCTCTCCTTTCAGGAAGTCAGCAACCACTCTGAAGTACTCCAGAACTACAACATGACTCCAGATACCATCATCCTCCTCATTTATTGTTCTCCCATCATGCATCTGCTCTCTGCCCTCCTGAGAGAACCCACAGTGGCCTCCTCGCTCCGTCAGCAACAGGAGGAAGTAAGGGTTGCTCAGGAAGAGGGAAACAGGGAGGGTGGAAGCAGGTGGAAGGAGAGGGTCGTCTTCGCTGCAGATACAGAGAACAGGGACTTCCACTTCATCTGCGTCTCTCAGAGGTTCGTTCCTCTTCCAGTAGCTCTCCCAGTTCGTGACTGGGTAAGCTCTTTCGCCCAGCGTCCAGGCTGCTGCAGGTGTGAGACCCCTCAGGGAGTTTAAAGAGGCACCTGGAGATGTTTCCTGCTGGAGTTTGGCTGGAGAGCAGAAGAGAGCTTCTTCAAAGTCTCTGAGGCTGGAGCAGCTGAGGGCCCGATCCACATCCAGAACTCTACTGAAGGAACTCTCATACCTTAGACCAGAATCACACATTTAGGATCTTTACTGAGATCACATATGTCACGTATTCATTTCTCTCACCTGCTGAGCTGCATCTTCCGGTGAAAGAGCGCGGCCCAGCGGTAAACGGGAGGCATGGGTGTTTGAAACCACAGCTGGCCCAGCAGCACTGGGGAGATGGCTGCAGCTGCTGTCAGGTGGGTGCTGGAACCACGCTCTCCCAGGTAGGAGAGCAGAACCCCAGAGCCAGAACCTTCACTCACAGCGACCAGAGCAGAGGAGGGGTGGCGACTGTGGACATACAACACCGCCTGAAAACAGAAGGCATGGACGACTCTGTAAAGGCAGGTAAAAGGTAAAACAATCACCAAAACAGATCAAAGTCTCTTTTCTACCTGTTCCAAATCAGCTGGGTCTCCAAACTCAGCCAGTCTCGTCGTGGTCAGCGGCGACCCGGCGCTCCCTCGATGGTGAAACACCACCACGTAAAAGCCCTGCTGCATGGCCTGGTGGCACAGCAGCTCCAGGTGGGGGGTCATCCCTCCCCAGGTCTGAGGGATGAGGAGCAGGACAGGAGGTGTTGAGGTGAAGCAGCCAAGTGCCTTCCTCCCCTCTGACCTCCTCTTCATCACCGCCTCACTAAGTCTCAACCCCACGGCCCAATCCAGAGCCACGATCCCCCCGTCTTTCAGTAACAGTTGGTCTCTGGTGAACTGCACGTTGTCTCCATGTTGTCCACACAGCTGGCTGGACACCGTCTGGATGTGAGGGTCTCCTCTGGGCCAGGTGGAGAGTCTGGACTTGGTTAGAGAGCCACAGTGCTGCAGAAGATATCTGGCCAGCGCGGTGGGCTTGCAGATGAGTCTTGGTCCATCTGAGGTCTGACCTGACAACACGTCTGCCTTGAGTGACTTGACCTCCTCCTCGATCCATGTTCTTGTGTTTCTGTGCAGCGGCAGCTCCAGGATCAGACAGATGATGACCCAAAGTCTCCAGGCTGCGGCTCTGACAGCCAGCCTCGTCCAGCAACGCACTCCAGGCCGGCGGAGAGACAGAGACAGCAGGAGCAGACAGAAAGACGGGAGCAAACAGAACAAACAATCCCACACAAACGAAGCCATGGGTCAGGACAGAGTGGAGGCAAATCCTGTTTTCTCTGGTTCTTTTCACCCTGAGGTCTTTCTTCACCTCCAGCCTGACATGGTCTCATCAGCCGCCTTGTCTCTAAAGCTTGGTGGTAATGCAAAAGGACATTTGAGGAGAAAATGGGAAAAACTATATTTCTCAGAGATTGACAAAAAAGAGAACTGGAGCAAACACTCCTCTCGTTTTCTCCTCCCTCCATTAATCATTTACAACAAGGTCATATAGAAACAAGGTAAACACAGACCCCATAAATCTGACCCATTAATATCACGTGAAAATAGTCTTCTTAGCACCATTTTCATCAAGCATCTTCTGACAGAGCTGCACAGATGGATTATTTGGATACTTCCAGTCAACTCTGGTCCTCGTTTATGGAAAGAAATAGGAAAATCCCCTTTTTGATTCCAGTCAAAACTTAAAAATTGAGGTTATTGTTCAATTTTAATTTATTTCAGAAATGAGATTAAAACAATGAAGCTGTTTGACATTCATTTTATTGTTTATTTATTATAACTTAAAAACTTATTCTTAAAACACATTTTTAAAATATAATTTCAATATTTTTAATAAAGAATAAAATAAATTTGTTGGTTTTATTACTCTGCAGGCTTCAGCCTTTTTTATCACCACGTTTTTCTAAACTTCAGACATCCGTGCTGGGCTTTCATCCTCTACCAGTCATTTCTTTGTTCTGCTGAACAATCAGAACATTCTTGAACTAAAGAAACAATGTTCTACACCTTGCCATTACTGGAACTGACAGTGAAAGATCAGTGTTTGTTTCATTTGCACGTCTGTCAGACATACCGGTACATCCACATTTAATCTTTTATTGATCAGAACCTGCAGAACCAGTTTTCATGAACACATTAGAAGTTGATTCCAGCGATCAGACTTCAAAGATACAATAAGTAAGAATTCTACAGTGAAATAATCACAAAACAGTCTAATGTCTCAATCATGCTGGAAGGAATGTTACATGGGGTTGTCAGTTTTTCTCCTTTCAAAAAGGTCAAAGAGGGATGTATTCATTGTTTACAATATAGCTCTTTTTCCAACAGTACTTAAGCCTAATTAATACTTCTCCATCTGCGTCGGTACGGAGACACGCAGTGCCATTTTGCGTTGACACAAGGGCTCGTGGAGGGTGACGGAGACATGCCCCCAAAAATAACTGTCTGTCGAGAGCCACGGAGAGCGCAAGCCTGTGATTGGTCAGGACGCCACTTCCTTGAAATACGTCAACAGCACCGCCATTGCGACTCAGAAAATAAAGAGAGCTGATGACATTTAGCGGCAGACACGGTCCCTCCCGCCTAGTAATGCTGTTGGAAATCCCCCCATAACTGAGCCTACAGGTTTGCCAGTCTGTGCCAGCTAACCCTACTGCACCAGCATTTGTAATTTGACATCAGGTGGCAATATGAAGCAGCATTTTATAAAGAACCTAAACCAGCAACAGGAGCAGCCCAAAAGTTCTGTTGTACCCCGAAGAAGCCACACATCCCTTTGTTTTACCCTGTCGGGTATGGTATGGAAGTATTCATTTTCTCTGGACTTCAGACATAGAGTCTGTGCAGCTTAAAATCTCCCAGGAGGAGAAATGTTTGCATGGGAGAGCGAGTTCTGAAGTTGTCACCTGATGATCCATGACCTTAAATAACTGGATGAGGGCTTTGTTGTTTTCACTGCTCTGTTTCATAACTGCAAACTATTTCAGTCATTGTTCTTTGCCAATTATCTAAATTATACTTGTGAAGATTGCCTAAGTACTTCCGAGCAAAAACAAGCTTCTCTCATGTCCTTTTACAAAATGAAAGTAAAATATTTCAGACATTGTGTGTCGTGTGTGTGTGTGTGTGTGTGTGTGTGTGTGTGTGTGTGTGTCCCTTGTGAAAGAAAAACCTGTTTTTCTACTGCGTGTGACTTTCAGTAACCGACATTACATCTCTGGAAAATAGTTGTGAATCTAAAATACATTGATGCATAAAAATTGTACAGGAAAACTCACGTAACACAAGTTTTAGAACCACTTTGTCCTAAAAAGCTATACTCTACAAGAACTATCATGACATAGATATTCTCATGAAAGTCTTAGAAACAGAGAATAATCATGTTATATTTGCATCTCTTGTCTAAAACCAAATAAATACATAAATAAAAATGATAAAGTTTGAGGTTTTGGTAGGGAATGTTAAATATTTGAGCACATTTTGTATATGTTTTTAGTTAATAATGGATTATAAAAAAAACATTCTTAACCCACTATTTGGTCCCTTAGTGTTGTCTGATTATCCACCACAAACAATTTCTGACTATATAATTAATACGTTGGTTTTTGTGAGAAAACTCTCATCTTGTGTTACTTTTTTACTTTTAGAAACAGCTTTTTATATGTTATCTGACATTTGTGAACAGGCGTGCATTCTTGGAGTTTTTTCTAATCAAACAAAGGATTACTGTAACGACTCCTCCCTGCTGAAGTAAGGTTTATATAAAGGTTGACATCGGAGAAACATCAGGACAGCATCAAGACCTGAGGTAAATTTTATCTACTTATTATTCATTTGATACAGTTTTTACATTATAAGTCCTTTTTTTATTATTAAACTTGTGTTTTAAAATAAGACTTCATTCTAATGAGAAATGTGGGATATGTAGGAACCGGTTATGAAAACAATAATACTATAGAGTTCCTTTATTTTAAATATATATAAAAACTGGTAACGTTGGGAGATCCAGAAAATAATAATATTTAGTCATTTATTTTTTAAACATTGGCTTTACCTGTTTTCATAGTTATCAAGGTTCAAAGACTTTGTTGTCCTCAGCAGCTTTGTACAGGTCGTTTCTTTTGAAAAGCGATAAATAAAAAAATTGTTCTTTCCAACTGCAATCACAACCTTTAACAGTAAAGGAAATTCTATTACCCCGTGATTTTAATAATGTTTTTATCAGCATCAATTTGTGTGTTTTTTGTTTGTTTATATGCAGTCTTTAATATTCCATGTTTTCTTTAAATTGTGTTATTCATTGTAACAGTTTTATTGTTTGTTTTTGTCCGCGAAGCACTTTGTGATTTCTATCTGCAAAAAGTGTTATATAAATAAACCTCTTCTTCTTCTTATGCTTGTTGTTGTTCTTCTCCTTCCTCTTGTTCTTCTTCTTTCTCTTACTGTTGTTGTTCTTCTTTGTCTTCTTCATTTTCTTCTTATGGTCTCTTACTGTTTTAATGTGAGTGTGAAATGTTTAGCCCTGTTGAAAGACACATTTCTGCCTCCACTTCAACAGGTGTGTTTCCTCAGATGAGGAAAGAGTTGTAAAAGGTGTTTTATCTGTGACAGGTTCTGCAGAGATGTTTGGGTTGGCTGTGTTGTTTTTCCTGCTTCTGCAGACTGGAGTTCATGGTTTTAAAATAAAATCCAGGTTTACAAATACTGACGGCTCTCTCACCCACGAAGAGATCACAGAGAGGGCGATCCTAACTGTCACAGTACAGGTGTGTCAAGCTCTGGCTCTGACCGAGGGCAAGGACTTCACTTTTCCTGTAAGAATTTTTTTAACACCTCAAATTTATTTTTGAATCTACATACAGTATATTAGGTTATGAATAAAAATCTGTGTGTATATATTTGCAGCCACAGCCTTTAACAGCTGAATCCGTCGTTGCTGCTTGTAAAGCACCAAAATCCTCCAAAAGTTTTATCAAAACTGTCGAAAGGATTCAGAAGGAGAACTATGTCACAGACATTCGTTATCTATTCAACGCACAGTATCACTGTGATGAAGAGGAATTAACAGAAGGACAGAAGTTAATTACTGATGGTTTAGCTGCTGTAAAAGCGGCCAATGACCAACAAAACTATGTTTCAGCAACATCCACCCTGGGGAGAGCGCTCCACACCTTACAGGTAATTCTCAAACCAAAAATGTATCATGAATATCTAATTATCCTCTGCAGGTTGTTTGTTAATGTTCCAAATGCAGTAATTAATGTAATTGTTTTATAATTTATTTTCCCTTTTTCCACATGAAGGATTTCTACAGTCACAGTAACTGGGTGGAGTTGGGGAACACATCCCCAAACTCCAATCTGATCAGAGCAAATGCCAACATTGGAACCATCGCAGGTATAGAAATGAGGAGGTTTATATTTTGGAGGCTGAAATGACACACTGTTCAATAATAATAATGTTTAATGCAATTTTTAATCTGAAGCCAAAAGCAGAGCTACATGCCGCAACTGCAATGGAAACGACTGCAGCAACAACATTTTGGAAGACATCTTAAAGGAAAAAATACTTACTTCAGGATATTTTGCTCTTGTGTTCTCTTCCAAACCTCTGGGTAAACATCTCAGTTTATTGACAATTGTCTTTTGTAATCAATCATTTTTTGTACAATTTGATAAATCTGAACTGTTTTAGTTGCTAAAGTGTCACTGAGAACAGCGGTTAAACTGGTAGCAAGAATCATGGTTTACAGTGGGGCAAAACAGTATTTGGCAGCCACAGAGTCCCACTTAAAAGATAAGAGAGATCTATAATTTTTATTATGGGTACTTTTCATCTGTGAGACAGAATGTAAAAGGCTAGAAAAGTCAACAGTAACAACAGCTAAATATTTATTTTCTGCACCATTATATAAAAATCATTCAGTGACATTTCTTGGATTTTTTTATTCTGCTTCTCACAGCTGAAGTGTACCTTTGATGAAAATTACAGACCTCTCTTTTCAAGTGCGACAACTTGCACAATTGGAGGCTGCCAAATACTTTTATGCCCCATTGCATTTCACATATTACAACCCATTAGTAACTAGATTAACGTGACTGTGTCCAAACTGATTTTATTTTATTGATCAGGTAAATGCAGTCATGGAGATTCCGTTGATGCCACCAGCAACACTGAACCTACAGGTGGAATAAACAAAGACACAATCAACTCTAGCCATGGGTATCTCCACGGTCGAGCAGCAAATTTGGCCATCGCTGCAACCAGTGAGCTGCTGGAGGATATCCGAGGCGCAGCTGGAGACAGAAAATTTCTTCAGTAGGACTATTAGACTATTAAATACAATGTGCGAATTAAAAGATAGTAGTTAGATAGTTGATTTTGCGTCTCCTCCCTCAGGATGATGGGAATCTCCAGTAAAGCTCTTTGTTTTGTGGTCGACACGACAGGAAGCATGATTGATGACATTGCAACAGTGAAGACCGTCACGTCTTCTATAATCGACAGCAAAGTTGGAACAGAAGATGAGCCCTCGTCTTATGTTCTTGTACCCTTTAATGATCCAGGTAGGTTCTGCATGGTGCAGACTGGACAGAATGACCCTAATGATCTGTCACAATGAAAATACATTTTATCAAGATTGATGACAAAAATAATGGTGTGTATGAAATAAAAAAAATCATGCACACATTTAGAATAATAGAAATAATTCAATAGAAAAGAATAATATTTTCTCATCTCTCCAAATGAATGACAGATTTTGGGCCGCTGATGAGAACCACCGACCCAAACGAGTTCAAGACTTACATTAACGCACTATCAGCTTTTGGTGGAGGAGATTTTCCAGAAATGAGTCTTTCAGGACTGCAGGTGCGGTCTGTCTTTGCTTTATAATGTTGGACTTTAAGACTGATGTCTGAAAATCCCAAACCTGATTTATTCTTTTTAATCATAGCTGGCTTTAACCGGCACTCCTCCTAATTCTGAGATCTTCCTCTTCACTGATGCCACTGCTAAAGATGAATACCTGAAAAACACAGTGACTGCACTTATAGAGAAAACTAAGACAACGGTGAGTAGTCTGGTGTAACATGATTTTATTTAACCAATAAAAGATAGTTTGTGACACAAGGAATTAGCACTCCCATGGTGCTCCACCAAGGTCTCTAAATCACTTTCTTTTCCTGTGGCCAACTCATCATTGATGACCGGCTGTTGCCCCAGAGGATCATGATGATTCTCAAGCTCCTTCCCTGTTAACACATTATTTCACCTCAGGAACATTGCTAAGTTGAGTACACGTCACATTCTGAACTGGAAAAATTGCTATCCACACCTTCATCTCTTTGTGACAACTGCAACTCGCTTTTCACTTGTTTGACCAAAACCACGCTAAACTGTTCACAGGTGGTTCAGAATGCCTGATCTCGGCCTTTGCTGCCAGTTAACTATAGAGTTCATTTCAAAACCCTAGTTCTGGTTTTTAGGGCCTTACATGGACAGGCTAAAAACCAAAGGTGACAGATCATTTGCTGCTGTGGCCCCCAGACTCTGGAACTCTCTCCCACTGAGTCTGAGATCAGTGGACTCTTTTATAAAGCAACACCAAAGAATGTTTAACTCTTGAAGCTATTGCTTTCAAACTGGTTTCAGTGACTCCTGAAGCATTGACCAGGTTTACATTGCGTAGCACTCTGCTGACCAGAAACTGCACTTAACAGTTTTGTGGCACAGGTAGGTCCACTAGGGGGAGGTTTCTATCTGCTTCACGACAATAGCTGTTTGCTGTGCCGGTAACTAAGGCTAGCAGTTAGATTTTCAGTTTGGAGAATATATAAAAAGAAAAAAACAAGAAGAAGAAGAAAAATAATTTGCTTTTCTGTTGGCATCATGGCAGGGCCTGGAAGTAAAAGTAAGAGGAAATGTCTTTGGAGGCAAAACAAAGCGGTAAAACCAGAGTTAACATCAATGCAGTCTACACTCATTTGAGGGAATAGAGACTACAAAATAGCGAACCGAAGATGACATGGCATTGTTGATACTGGACTTGTCCAACGATGTGTATGTTTTCTCTTCAAAGCTTATTTAAATCAGTTTGACTCATGCTAGCATTAGCTCGTTGGTAGTGCTAGCTCCAGCAGGCTCCTAGCCTAGTGAACTAGACCAAATTCTTGCTTTGCAGAGTTTGTATATAGTTTATATATATAGTTTATATATTCACATATATAGGATGGCTTGCCAGGCTAGCAGGCTCCAGCAGGGTTGTTCACAATATGTTGTAATTTTGCTTTTAACCAGTAGGAGGAAGAAGCAGTACAATTATTTAGTGTTGTTTTAAAAAGCAGCTGAAAACTCATCTGTTCAAACTGGCTTTTGTGTGAACTCCTGTTCATCCTCATCTTCCTCATAGTGTTTTCATTTCTGTATATTTTTGGACTCACTTGTCATCATCATCATCATCATCATCATCATCATCATCATCATCATCATCATCATCATCATCATCATCATTATTATCTTCTTCTTCTTCTTCTTCTTCTTCTTCTTCTTCTTCTTCTTCTTCTTCTTCTTCTTCTTCTTCTTCTTCTTCTTCTTCTTCTTCATTCTCTAAGATGAGAGTGAAGCAGAAGAGTTCCTGTTCAATAGTAATGATAGGATGGAGTAAGAGATGGAACAATAAACCAGGGTTGTAGTAATTAAAGATGTATGTCATGGTGAAGATTGAAGCTCTCAAATGACTTGTCTGTCTACATTCCAACCCTCCTGTGTGGTCATGATGAGACTTCGGTCATTACTGAAAGAATGAGATTCATGATACGTGTGGCTGAAACAAACTTCCTCCATAAGGTCTCAGTCTTTGAGATAAAGTGAGGAACCCTCACCATCTTCCAAAGCACAAAGGAGAACATCTATTCCTCCTTATCATGAAGGCATATGGGTGGATTTTTCCAATGCTTCAGTGCTTCAGAAAGCAAAACTATTTCAGTTAATGTTCTTTGCACATTCTCTTACTTCTACAAATTATATAGCCAGCTCCGGTGGCCTAGTGGTAGAGTGTCCGCCCCGGGACTGGGAGATCAGGGTTCGATTCCTGGTCGGGTCATACCAAAGACTTGAAAAATGGGACCCAATGCCTCCTCGCTTGACACTCAGCATTAAGGGGTTGGATTGGGGGGTTAAACCACCAAATAGTTCCCGAGCGCGGCCACAGCTGCAGCTCACCGCTCCCCACCATGGGGATGGGTCAAATGCGGAGATGTAATTTCACCAGTGTGTGATGATGACTTGGGACTTTATATTACATACATACCTGTCAAATAACTTTCGAGCAAAACAAGTTCTTACACACCCTGTTATGAAATGAAAATAATTGAGCCACTTTCGTGTGTGTGTGTCATAAAAGGTAGGACCAGTTTGTCTTCTGCACGTGGTCTCTTTTTCCAGTCACATCTGTGGTATGTTGGAAATGTGAAAAAAAATCAGCTGCACACACTAAAACAAAGATATGTTTGTGACCACTTTTTTTTCTAAAACCTGTCAAGATGTACAGTGGGACACAAAGTATTTAGCCACAGATTGTACAAGTAAAAAATATGAGAGAAGTCTGTAATTTTTATCATAGGTACACTTCAACGGTGACAGACAAAATTTAAAACAAAAAATCTACATTGTATGATCTTTAAAGAATTTATTTGTGTAATGGTGCAGAAACTATGGTGGCTCGAGGGTTAGGAGTTCGCCCTGTATCAGTGGGTTGCAGCCAGGTTCGAACCCAGGCTTCTGCAGTCATATCAGTCACTGCCAAAACACTTCACCCTCCTTGCCTGCTGGTGGTGATTGGAGGGACTGGTGGTGCCTGTGTACAGCAGCCTCACCTCTGTCAATGTGCCCCAGAGCAGCTGTGGCTCATCAACATCAGTTTGTGAATGTGTGTGTGTGTGTGTGCGTCTGTGTGTGTGTGTGCTCACAGCAGAGAGAAAAATGACGGCTTTAGTCAGAGGCTTGTTGACTCTACAGTATCCAGAATGGTAATAAATTGCACATGCGGGAAGCCCCCACTGGCTGATTCTATCCACCAATTGGAGGTTCCCCCTAATGGTAGGTGTGAATTTGAGCTGGCCAATCAGTCGGCAGTGGATGTGTTGGACCAGTTTAGGACGAAGCAGACCGCCTTGCAAAGAGGGCTGAAAAAATGACTGGTTGTGCTACTCTATCTAGGCGGGATAGAGCCTAGATAGGGCCTCGATGCTAGTGTGGAAGGCCTATAAGTGGACTGCAGGGTCTTGATCTGAAGAGGTGGCTCTCCTGTGTTGTGCTATGCACTTGTGTAATTTACACAACAATTGACACAGCAATAACTCCATCCAGTTGTTTGCAGCCTGCTGGCCAGACAGCAGACGATTTGGAGTTGAGACAGGAAAATGCATGCGTGAAGTCTAAAACTGCGTTGGGGGTAATTTTCATGAGGAAAAGAAATCATGGTCAAAAGAGCCAAAAAGTGAATTTTGCATGATATAGGTCCATGATTTTTCTCTGATGAGTTAGATTGAAAATCCTTGGATCTCAGCAGGTCTTGTGGCCCAGATTCTAATTTAGCTTGTGTTGTTTCAGGTGAACTTTATGTTAACTGGTGTGTTAGCCTTCCGTCGTCGAAGACAAGTTAACAACAATCAGCAGCAAAGCCGTCAGATGGTGAGATCAGACACTCAGCTGTACAGTGACCTGGCTCAAGCATCAGGAGGTCAAGCTATCCAAGTCACAAAAGATCAGCTGCTAGAAGCCACCAGCATCATTAGAGAATCCACCAGCTCCTCTCTGGTAAGGACATATATTTGTCTTTCCTAATAAACTTTTAAACCTAAAGGTGGATTCTGCAATCTTGGAAAAGTAAAACTTTAGGAGGAATGGAGCAACGCAGAACACAGAAGTATAAATTAGGCTTAAGGTGTAAAAAAGACTAACGCACAACGAGGAGAGTTTTACTTTCGTTTTTACTAACTGGACACTAGGGGGTGCTAAAAGCAAGCCAAAATTGCCAAGTGTGCCTTTAAGAAATATGGCAAAAATGCTTTGTTTTAACGTTTGTTTGGCAGGTCGTCCTTTTGCAAGCATCCAGGAATACTGGAAAGGTTGAACTTTTTACTTTTTCAGTTGATGCCTCAATAACAAATCTGACAATTTACATCACCGGGACTGTTGTCTTCACACTCACCAGCCCTTCAGGTGATTCGGTTTCAGTAAATGTAAATGTTATTATGATGTTTGATTAAAAATTGTGATAAATATTGTTATCATTAAAGCAGCATTCCGCAACTTTGCAGTTATATGGTCTCTGTCGCCCTCTAGAGGCTTGCTGCGTAACGTCACTGTTGTAACATTAAATCTCTCTCGGGCGTAAGAGGCATGTTTACATTCCTAAAATCAGGCAAAACAACGAAAACAAACTTTTCCACCTCCACACATTGAATAAATAGTTTTATCAGGACTGTATAACAACTTTATGCCCGACCAAACACAATAACCCCGGTGAAATCATTTATTACTTACCTAGCCATTAGCAGCACGGCTAGGTTAGAGTCCGTAGTTCATGCCTTTCTTTCTAAAAGAGCTCTCCAGCGAGGAAAAGACGGCCCAATAATAACTCTGGTCTTTGCTCTTGCTCTATCATGTTCTTCTTTTCTTTTCCTATATTCCTCTGATAAGGGATTTCTTGCTTTCTTTGGTGAATCTGCCACTGCTAAACCGTGAGTCTACGTTATACAATTATGGCAAGCCAAAGGGATAAAATAAAATGCGCGTTCTAAACGCGCATTATGTCCGCCAAAACGCGCATCTTGAACGAGCGTTTTGGCGGACGTAATGCTCGCTTTTAGAAAACACGAGTTTTTGCCATCGCGCGTTTAGAACGTGTGCTTTTTTATCCCTTTGGCTTGCCATAAAACGACACCCAGTCAGTACTTCCGTCACTACCCGATGCACAAAAACTGTATAGTGCAGTAAACAGACGTGGGACCCCCCAACACTATCACAGGTATAAAAATGAACATAATAGATACTACTATGACGCAAAAACTTTACAAAAAAGCATAACTTTAAGGTGTAAAACCTGCGGAATGTTGCTTTAAGATTAACAGTGGTGCCATTCTTCTACTGGTTATCAGAAATATTTAAATGTTTCATTTTTACATTTTAATGCATATTCAATGAATTAATAGTATAAATTCTTTCATATATTTTAGGTGTGACTCAAAATACTTTCAACACAACAGGATCATCAATCATTTCATCCCAGTCCGTCGGAAACTTCCAGACTCTACGTCTTCAACCTGAAATAGGCGAATGGAAACTAGGAATAATGTCAACATATTCATACAATCTGAAGGTTGTAGGTGAGTGCTCCACAACTGCAAAGTTAAACCAAAAAAATTATTAGAGTTGGTTTTATCTTGAATGTCTGTTTATAGCAAACTTGTTCCACCTATAGGAGCTAGATGCTGAATTTTGTTTTTGATAATAGGGTTTACAAATTTAGCTAATTAGAACATCCAGGGTAAGTATAAAGGGCACTTGTTGGGGTACATGTAGGGTAAGCAGGGTACATATACCCATGTGAGTACCTTGCACCAATGCCCTCATAATATGTATAGCTACTATATAATTGAACAAAGCAACAACTTTACAATAACCTGTTAACAAGTATTTAAACCAAAGAATAAATAACCTTTGGCAAGGAAAATAAAACAAAAGAAAGTGCTATGATCTTTAAAGGGACTTTATCATGCAACACCCTAGGGGTTGGAGGGTTGCACTTAGTGTGTTTTTTCTGCTTTTTTCTTCTCCATGGCTCATGGTGCTTTGCTAAGGATCTAAGTTACGTTATGAAGTGAGTAAAATTCAACACAGGTGGAGGTGAGATTTCATTGAATCCAAGCGTCTTATTTGCGGGCTTATAAAAATCACTCAAAAAAATAACTTATATTTCAGAACAAATGACGTGTCCATAGTCATATCATATAGGCCCATCCTTGCTCAGAAAGGTCCCTTAAGTAGTTTTTGTAATTTTGTTTCACTTCATTTCCTTAAATCTTTACTATTACAGGTGGGAGTGCAATTGATTTCCTGTTTGACTTTGTGAAGGAGTCAAACGGCCCATTTGAAGGGTTTGATCCAATAGACAATCGTCCAACAGCTGGTAAAGAAAACACAATTTTATGATTTGCTTAAATATTTTGATCGATGCACACATAAGTGAGCAGATTCTTCTCTTTGAAGGTGATAATGCTAGTCTGATTGTCACACTAATTGGGAGTGACACTGCCACGGTGACAGAGGTCAGTCTGGTTGAGTCTTCAGGTTCAGGTCAAGTTAACGGCACCATGGCAGCTCAAGGTGGAGGACAGTTCCTTTTTCGGTTTGATGCAATCCCGTCGTTTGAGTTTGTGGTCCTCCTGAAGGGTCAGAACACCAACAGCACCACCAGAGCAGCCTCAGAGATCTTCCAAAGGCAGTCCTCCACCAGCCTGAGAGCTTCTGCTCTCACTGTTACTGCTGTAAGCAAATGCTACCATCTTTTTTTTTATCTTATCTGGGATTTCTACTCCAGTGGCCTTTAACCTTTCTTTACTTCCTTGCTTTAGGGTAATTCCGATACTTCCTTGAAGCCAGGAACACCACAGTCAGTTCCCTTCTCTGTGACCACAAGTGGTGTAGGAGGAAGTTTCACCATCCAAGCTACCAATGATCAAAGTTTTGCATTAAGTTTCCCACCCAGTTTGTCCCTGGATGCTGGAGGTGGTGCTAACGGTACAGTAAACATCACAGCACCTCCTGACACCCCGTCTGGTACCAGTGTCACTCTGACCATTGAGGCTACAGCACCAGGAGGTGCAGACACCAACTATGCTGTGCTCCGTTTCATCGTCCTTCAACCGGTAACATTTAGTCACAAACACAAGCATAAAAGCATCATTGGGGCTAAATAATGATTTAATCTAATTTACACATTTTCACCCTCACAGGTGACTGATTTCACTCAGCCCGTGTGTCAGCTGCTCAGCCTGCAGTCCAACTGCTCTGACAACTGCAGCCAGTCGATGTGGGAGCTCTCTGTCCTGGCCAGTGATGGAGTTAATGGGACGGGTGTGGCGAGTGTCAACATCAGACAAGGCAGCGGCACCTTGAACAGCAGCAGTGTGATTGGCAGTGAGAACACAACCCTGGTGTCGTATGTGGCTTCCTGCTGCTCACCTGATGTGCAGCTGGTGGTTGTGGATCAGGTGGGCAACGTGCAAGTCTGTAGCTACTCTGTTCGTAGCGCCGTCACACCAACGGCCACACAAGCTGTCACAAATGTTTCTTCGACTGTTACGACTGCAACATCTTTGTCCATTGTTCCGTCTGTCACAGAGACTTCATCAAATGTTACGACTGCAATGTCTTCGTCCACAAGAGCTGTTCAGTCCATCCTTTTTTGCTTTGGATTCTCAGTCATGGGGTTTTTTATGTTAATCTAAAGTTTAGGGTATAAGACCTGCTGAAATATTGATGTACCTCTGAGAAAATAATATCTCTGGATCTAATAGCTGTCAAATTAACTTCAAATCATTGTTAATCACTATAATAAAAGGTACCCGGGGAAAATGGAATGGTAAATGGGTTATGATTAAACTATAATATTTTTGTTTCATGTGCTTAGGTGTTTGTGGAGGTTAAAGGGAACATATTATGCAACTAAATTTTTGCAATTTTTGTGCTGCCATTTGAGTCTCCACTGCCTCTATAGAGACCCCAAAATGTGAATAAAAACCATCCAGCCATTTTCTAAGGGTTTGATTTTTAGGAATTGTAAGTCTAATACGAGACCTTTGAAAAAGTGACTGTTTGTGACATCACAATCAGGGAAATTAGCATGGAATCTCCTCTCACTTGTTGCTGGAGGAGCAGCAGTGGTTCTACTTTGAGCTCTTCCTGGTTATATGGTGCCTAAATCACACCCATCTACTTCCGGATCAGAGGTCCCTGGAGAAGAAAAAAGATGAATGCAAGTCAATGGGGCTATAAAAGCTATTTTCTAATCCCATGTGATATGTGCCATGAATTTCACATATGATGTTCGTGAATTTTAAAGACACATTTTGATGCTAAGAAAGCACTTATTTTTGAACGGAGGCAAACGTCATCTTAGGTTATGTGTGAAAACACGTTTAGGACTACAAATGTTCGTCTCACCAAATTCAATCATCAAACAAGACACGGAGAAGAGTAGACGTTAAGCTTAGTGAACTTCGAATCCTTCTTCCAGGACGAAAGGAGCATTAAATGTGGAGAAAACCACTATAAATCTGGCCATGTGGTAAGTAGCAGCTACGATAGGGGAGAAGAGATTCTGCGGTGACGTCATATATACGACGTCTGATTTGTTGTATTTTTATTTACGAATTTTTACAAGCTACTAAATCTCAAAGTATGTGGTAGACATAGTCGAAACACACATAATTATTTTTTATTTAAATTGAGTACAACATATGAGTGATTCAAGACTTAAGGCAAAGCAAATTAGAAAAAAGCTTTTATAGCCCCATTCACTTGCATTCATTTTTTCTTTGTTCCGGGGACCCATGGAACTGGAAGAGGAGGAGACTTAAGCGTACACTGTGAGACTTTTTCACTGGTAGAATTCAGCTCCATCTCAAACTGTACGACTTCCTCGCAGAGCAAAGAACACAAGTCATGTTCTCACACTGTCTGACCCAAGGCTCGGATGCGACCTGACTGCTCACACTGTACGTGTGGTAGCAACACGTCAGACCTTCGAGTCCGAAAACCCAGAAGACCCGGAGGCTGCTGTGTTGTTATTGATGTGTGTGAATGGATGAATGATACTCTAGTGTAAAGCGCTTTGGAATCCTCTGACTCTGAAAGGCACTATACAAGCGCGGGTCATTTATCATGTCTTTTGTCCTTCAGGCTAGCCGTAGGAGAACATGCAGGGGTTTATGGGGGTTGGAGAAGGAAGACACAGCAAAGACGCTTTCTTGACAATCCTTCTCAATGTGTGAGGAGAAAAGTGTAAAAATAAAAAGAAATGAGATGTTGATACGAAAATAGCTGGCGAGCCGTGTTGACGCATGTACTATGTGGGCGGTTCTGATACATTTGGGTCACAGCGCTGCTTCGACAGTGCAATACCCTCACGAGGGATGATCAAAATATCAAACATGTTTGACATTCGTGCGACTGCACAATTGCTGATTGAGAGCTGGTTGCAAGGTGTTAATTGCCGCTTGTAACCCCCTGTATACTACACGACACATGACGCAAAACCTGCCCCGGCCTCAAAAATTCTCGCACGAGAGGGAAATTGTCTCAAACCGGTCAAAAATATTGCACAATGTACGCCTGGCTTTAGGCCCCCTATCTGAGCTCCTCACCTAACAGCAGCCAATGTAGAATGGGTGGGCGTGGCCAGCAACAGCGGTTCATTCTGGAAGGTACTGAATGTTAAGAATAAAACTGCTAAAATTGCTTTATGTGAGAGGGATTTCATGCAACAACTTCATGAACATGTTTTGTATCGACTATAGAACTGTTTTACCTTAAGAAAAAAGTCATAATATGTCTCCTTTAAGTCATCCATATTTTCGCCAGAATTTAAATTGATAAAGAACTGTGATTGACAGAAATCAAAATGATTAAAATAAAAATATAATACAAACTATGTCCACTGTGGTCATTTTTATTTAAGCATCTAAAATACTTTTTTATTCATGCTTAGAATTTATTTGTACTTCTTTGAAAACAATGTCATCCTACATTGTAACAAGTCACACAGTTGTGGGTTATACACTCATCAATGACTAACCCACAACTGCAGCACATGATCAACCATCAGTTATCTGAAAACTCCACCCTGATTAACAAAAAACAAAACGACATGTTTGAAAAGGTCTGTCAGGAGTCTGTGTTGTGGGTCTTTGCGTGTGTGTTGCGTTCTACCATCTCCTCAGCTTGCAAGTTATCCACTGGAGGGCGCCATGGAAGCTCTCACCTGGTGGCATGACCAGCAGGTGGGCTCCAAACCTGCAAATTATCTGGATCATCAGATAGGAGGATATTTCCTGAGTTCCTTCCATTATCCATATATCATAATTTCTTACCTCTCTTTTCCTCCTTCCTTGCAGTACTTCATTTTCCCAGTCCCGACTAGCAACATCATTTTTATCTTTTACTTCACTTTAATAAATATTTTTTAACCATTTTTGTCTCCTGAGAGCATTTGTGTGCATCGGTGGAAAAATGACCTAAAACCCTGAAGGTCAACATAACAGAAACAGCATCAAGACGAGTAACCAGTAGCAGGTAATCTACTGGTTACTCGTCTTGCTGCTGTTTCTGTACCAGATTCACAAATGCTTATTGCTAATTTACTCAGAACAGATTTGATAAATATTTTTGCTAAAGTGTATTACTAAAATGTCCTTTTTTAAAATACATGCATGTAATCCAGAGAAAGGCAGATACAAACCTTTGGAAAGAACTATTTTTATTGGCAATTTTAGCCATTTTCACCTTAGCAAGCTGTCTCAAATGGAAGAAACAGGACTGAACCACTGCACTGACTTGCCTTGTTAATTTAAAAGAGCCATATAAGAGCCAATAAGGTAATAAACAACATTCTTAACCCACAATTTGATCCATTACAGCTATCTAATTATGATTATATCTGATTAGCCATCAGTTGAATTTTTATTTATTCATTTTTATTGACATTCTGAAAATGTTGGTTTTGTAAGGAATATCACTGTTGTGTTACTTTTTTGTTTTAGAAACACTTTTGTTCAAACTGAATGGTAAATAGTCAAACTAAGCACCTAGCTATTGTGTGAGTGAGCTGCTATCATAAATCTTTCTAAATGTTATCTTACATGTGTAAACAGTCGTGCATTCTTGGAGCTTTTACTAACTAAAGGACTACTGTAGAGACTCCTCCCTGCTGAACCAAGGTTTATATAAGGATCAACACTTAAGAAACATCAGGGCAACATCAAGACCTCAGGTATTATTTATTTGATTCAGCTTTCATGTTTATGAGGCAGGTGTTTTATTTTTTTTAGAGCAAATGGGATTATTATTAGATTTAAGTATTTAAAATAGATTTATTCTATTGAGAAATGTGGGAATTGTCAGAATGGGGGATGAAAACAATAATGTTATAGAGTAATGACACCATATTTTTGTATTGATATGTGATATTCAAGGAGAAGCTGGTTCTTATGTTGTGTCTGATTAACATAAAAAATTAAAGTGTTTTGGTTCTATTGAAAGATATCAAACTCTGAATGGGGACATATTAGAATTTTTTTATAACAAGTCTATGGCCTACCCAAAACATCTTCACCCACTTTTATGCTTTGGCTTTTGGACAATGACTTTTTATTTTTTTATTTTTATTGTTGTTTTGCCTTTGTTTTTCATTTCTTTTAGGTTGCTTTTATCTATATTTATTGATTGTTTTTAACTGTACCTATTTTAATATCATTCTTTTGTGATTGTTGCCTGTGCTTTGGTCAGCTCACATGCTGTGTTTAAATTGCGCTATATAAATAAAACGGTATGGTATGGTAAGTTTTTTGCATAAAACATCCCTCTCAGCAGTTTATTTCTTGACAGCTTCAATGGGCTCTATGCACGCTCCACTCCATGCTTACTGGAGTTACCAAAAGTTACAATCAATGATGTAAGGCAAATTGTCTCCTTGTTTAGATTTTAAAAAATGAATAAAGTGATTCTCTCGCATTTTTCTAATAATCCTCCACCAATAACACGTCCGACCGAAAAGCCAAAAGCAAGTAGAGCTACACAGCTGGCAGTTTTCTTTAACTGGGAGAAAGTATCGGGATTTGTGTTCTTCACAGCCCAAAATCCAACACTTAATGTATGACTTCCCTTTGCTGTTAGCCATAGATCTACTTTGCATCTCAGTAAACAAAAATGTCAGATCCTCAACAACTTTGGTGGGTTGGGACTCAAAATGAGAGGTGATTTTATGTTAATTTCCCTTGTTGTGACATCACAAATGGGAACTATTTGAAACGGCTCATTTCAGGCACATAATTCCTGAAACCAAACACTGACAGAAAACAGATAGATGGATTTTATTCATGTTTGGAGTGTTAATAGAAAGAGTAGAGACATATCAGCACAAAAAGATGCAAAAGTCAGATTTACAAAATATGTCTCTTTTAAAAGACAGCAAATAAAGTAATTACACGAGCATGAAAGACCCCTAAAATACAAGGTTTATTCTGGAATCTAGAAAGAGTTTATATGATCTGCCAATTGATAAAATACTGTACTTTAGACCTGGCAGCAGCTAGAATTGCTGTTAAAGTCACACATTTCAACCCGTGAGTAGCTGCATATTAAAGTGCTTGTCTCCAACACAAATGGTTTTTATTGATCAGGAAAATGCAGCAATGGAGATTTCCCTGATGCCACCAGCATCACTGAACCTAAAGGTGGGATCAACAAAGACAGATCCACCTCCAGCCATGGGTATCTCCACAGCCAAGCAGCTAATCTGGCCATCGTTGCAACCAGTGAGCTGCTGGAGGATGTCCGAGGTGCAGCTGGAGACAGAAAATTCCTTGAGTTGATTTGCATCCCCTCCCTCTGGATGATGGGAATCTTCAGAGGATCCAGTGAAGCTCCTAAGGCCACAAGACAAAAATTCAACATGGTGTGTGCAGTGTTGCTTTTCTTGGAATATACAGCAAATCAGACACAAAATTTACAAAAAATACATTTACAAAAGTTGCATCACTTGAAATTATGAAACAAAATTCCAACACTCACTCATTCCTTGAGTTTGTTTTGTTTTTCATGTTTAAAAAATTCCCAAGTCAGTTAAGAGAGGCTAATATCAATATATAGATGAATAATCGTTGCTTATGGTGGTTTGAAAAATGACAAGAATGTTCTGCTCAAGGCAAGATAAAAAGTATGTTCATTGATTCTTAACCAACAGGTTCTACAAGACAAGTTTAACACTTGCTTATCTGTACAAAGTCAAATTTAACAAGATTGTTTTAAAGAAATAAATATCATATTAGGAGAAAAATTGCCTCCACATTCAATTTGCACTGTTGATTTTGACAATAAATTTTAATGTAGCCTACTTTTAGTCTTAGTCTTTTGACTAAATTCTTTTTCATTTTTGTCTGTATTTAGTCATCCAATTTGTTTTAGTTTTAATCTAATTTAGTCGACTAAAATATTAAGCAATTTTATCTGACTAAATAAAAAATAGGTTTATTCAATTAAAATATTTCTTCTGATGCCCTAATTTTCAACTTCTGTTAAAATAATGGAAACTACATCTAGCCTACCTGATGGAATTTTATATTTTAATTTATTTTGTTTAATTACATTTTAATTATCATGCCATATGCCATGTGTCTAATTTTGTGAAAAAGCTTGCTAGAATGTGTTTTTTAGTTGGGTAAACAACACCTTCCTCAGTAGAAATGAATGCACTGGGGGCGAATGGAGACCTATCTAAGATGGCGGCCGGCCACTACGGCAGCTCCAACAGGCAGCGCCAGTCTACGGGGCATCGGCTAGCTCCGCTTCACCTCTCAATAAGGTGGACTCTGATTGGTTATTTTCTCATCTAGTCCGGCCTGTTTCATTTGTTAAATTGTTCTTTTGTCCATTCCTCGCATCTTCCTCGTATTCTGATTGGATACGATTTGGTTTTATCCACGATTTCTTTTTAATTTTTGTTTCGTTTTCGTGCGCAAAAATAGATTTCTGACGAAAAAAAAGCGAATTATTTTTTCAACAAAATTAACACTGATTTCAACAGAAATACGTGTATTTGCGCAACCCTTGTGCTTTTTACGCGGGTGCAGGTTTGTTTCCTCAGGTGAAGAAAACGTTGAAAAAGGTTTGTGATCTCTGGGTGTGTCGAGTTCTCTGCAGCGATGACCGGATTTGCTATGTTGTTTTTCCTGCTCCTGCAGACTGGAGTTTCTGGTTTTGGAATATATCACAGTTTTATTAAAAAAATTATTTTTGATGGCTCTCTCAACCACCAAGAGATCACAGAGAAGGCGATCCTAAATGTCACAGTACAGGTGTGTCAAGCTCTGGCTCTGACCGAGGGCAAGGACTTCACTTTTCCTGTAAGAATTTTATTTATCACCTCTAATGCTTTAAACACACACACGCACGCACGCACGCACACACACGCACGCACGCACGCACACACACGTATTTTTTCCTTTAAATTGTAGGCCTATTTATTTATTTTTTAATGTGTGTTTAAAATATTTGCAGTCACAGCCTTTTACAGCTGAATCTGTCGTTGCTGCTTGTGGATCACCAAGATCCTCCAAAAGTTTTATCAACACTATCAACCAGATTCGGCAGAAGAACTATGTCACAGACCTTTGGCTTCCATTTGACCCCCGCTATCACTGTGATGAAGAGAAATTAACAGAAGGACAGAAGTTAATTACTGATGGTTTAGCTGCTGTAAAAGCTGCCAATGACCAACAGAACTATGTTTCAGCAGCATCCACCCTGGGGAGAGCGCTCCACACCTTACAGGTAATTCTCAAACTAAAGATGTGTCATGAACATCCAGTTATCCTCTGCATGTTGTTTGTTAATCAATTTTTGTTAAATGCACCTTCCAAGAGCACAGAGAATGCAGTCGAGCAGTTGCAGTAATTAATTTATTAGTTTTTTCATATTTTTCTCCTTTTTAAACCTAAAGGATTTCTACAGTCACAGTAACTGGGTGGAGTTGGGGAACACATCCCCAAACTCCAATCTGATCCGAGCAAATGCCAACATTGGAACCATTGCAGGTAAAATGTTTTTAAAAAATAATTTTTGTTTTTCTTGTTTGTAATTTGGAGACTGAAATGAGGCACAAAAGCTGTTCAATAACAATGTTTAATGCAATCTCTAATCTGAAGCTAAACGCAGAGCAACGTGTCGCAGCTGCTATAGAAACGACTGCAGCAACAACATTTTAGAAGACATCTTAAAGGAAAACATTCTTACTTCAGGATATTTTTCTCTTTGGCCCTCCAAACCTCCAGGTAACTATTGTCAATCCTCGTTAGTTGTCATTTTGTCTCAAAAGGGGTGGTTTGAATATTGATCACAATTTGATAGATATGGATTGTTTTAGTTGTCACATCTTGACTGAATGCTAAAGGCAAGTGTTTCTTATTTCATGTCTGATTGGTGTAAATAATTAAAGTCAGCAGTATATCTGTGTGATTGTGTCCAACCCAATTTTATTTTGTTTTTATCAATCAGGAAAATGCAGCCATGGAAATTTCCCTGATGCAACCAGCCTCAGAAAACCTACAGGTGGGATCAACAAAGACAAATTCTCCTCCAGCCACGGGTATCTTCATGAGAAAGCAGCTAATCTCGCCATCGCTGCAACCAGTGAGCTGCTGGAGGACGTTCGGGGTGCAGCTGGAGACAAAAAATTCCTTCAGTAAGACTCTTAAGTACAATGTGTGAATGAAAAGATGAGAGCATAGTTGATTTTGCGTCTCCTCCCTCAGGATGATGGGAATCTCCAGAGGATCCAGTAAAGCTCTTTGTTTTGTGGTCGACACGACACGAAGCATGAGTGATGACATTGATGCAGTGAAGACCGTCACGTCTTCTATAATCGACAGCAAAGTTGGAACAGAAGATGAGCCCTCGTCTTATGTTCTTGTACCCTTTAATGATCCAGGTAGGTTCTGCATGGTGCAGACTGGACAAAATTATCCCAATTTTTGTTTAAACGGTCACTGTGAAAACACATTTCATTGAGAGAGATGAAATTTAAAACAATCATGCACAAAGGAAGAATAAGAAAATGATCATCTGTTCTCATGTCTCCAAATGAATGCTAGATTTTGGGCCACTGATGAGAACCACCGACCCAAACGAGTTCAAGACTTACATTAACTCACTATCAGCTTTTGATGGAGGAGATTTCCCAGAAATGAGCCTTTCAGGACTGCAGGTGAGTTCTGTCTTTGCTTTATAATGATGGACTCTGAAACTAATGTCTGAAAATCCCAAACCTGATTTATTCTTTCCAATCATAGCTGGCTTTAACCGGCACTCCTCCTAATTCTGAGATCTTCCTCTTCACTGATGCCACTGCTAAAGATGAATACCTGAAAAACACAGTGACTGCACTTATAGAGCAGACCAAGACAACAGTGAGTAGTCTGGTGTAACATTATTTGATAAATAAAGACAGTTTTTGACACCAGGGATCAGCACTTCCATGGTGCTCCATCAAGGCCTCGAAATCACTGTCTTCTCTTGAGGCCGTCTCATAAGGAAAGATTCTGTTAGGGGCTGATGGCCAGAGAATCATGGTGGTACTCAAGACCGTTTACTATGTTAAAACATTTCTTCAAAAGGTAGCGTCTCTGATACCTGTCAGCCCCCAGGCGTCCATGACGGGTCATTCCTTGGTGGAACATAAATTGGATGTTGACTTTGATTATCATCGGTTCTTTCCTGAATCTGGTCTTGTATCAACATGTAGTTCAGTGATGTTCCCTCATAACTGGAACCACAGTCTAACAACATTTTCAGTTTCTGCTTTGGTGGACGGTAGACTCCATCATGTAAAATATACCACCTTTCCTTTCTCACAGCGTAGTTGATCGACTGGTACTTGTTTAGCTAATACTTTATTTATGAGGTCATCCTTATATGAAACATAATGATTGCAAAAGGAATGGTATCTTTGTCATTTCGTTTTCAAAGTTAAAGTCCGTTGCTCTACAAACTTCTTGTGTGTGTGCGTGCGTGTGTGCGGGTGTGTGTGTTTGTATTTAAAAGTTCTCATTCATTTGTTATTTCAATACATTTGCTGTGGTCTCTTGAATAAATGAATGCCTTGTGAGTCCTCTGTGGAATGTACCTGTTTCAGAAGGTAGAAGTTAGTCTGGGGGTGGATTTGGAGTCATTATATTCAGACATCTCACCTCTGATTGGCTAACAGCAACACAACTCTAACACTGGCTTTGTTTGCTCTGCAATGTTGATCTTTTCACTCCACAAATAACGCAAGCCTGAACAAGTTCTGCCATGTTGTGAAGTTGCCAAAGCTAAAGGTTTGCTTCTACAAGCCAAGACATGCTCTGCTGTCTCCTGGCTGCAAAAATCAACACATATTTCACTGCTTGCAGGCCAAGATGGGTGAGACCATGAATACTAATTTTTTATTTAACCTTTATTTAACCAGATGAGTCAATTGAGAACCTATTCTCATTTATGACGATGATCTGGCCAAGAGGCAGCAGCAACAGACATATAGCTTTACACCAAAGAACAACAGACGTATAACATAAAAACAAACAAGATAAAAATAAGATAAAAACAGACATAAAAGACTGTTCTCATATACAATTTGTGCAAGTGATCAAAACAGACTTTAAACAACATTTAAGCACTCAGAAGCAGGCACATTGATCAGAAACTATTGATCGTAATGAATTGCTGAAGGTAGATAATGGAACGTAGGTAGTGAGCTTTAGTGATTTTTGCAGTTCATTCCAGTCATTGGGAGCAGCAAACTGGAATGAGGAGCGGCCAAAGGAGGTGCGAGCTTTGGGAATAACCATAGAGATTAGGTTACTGGAACATAAATTGCGCTGGTTGTTGGAAGTGATGAGTAATGAGTGAAGATATGACAGGGTTTCTACCGATGATTGTTTTGTATATAAATTGATACCAATGTAACAACCTGCGGGAATGGAGTGATGGCCAGTTAACGAGTGAGTACAGATCACAATGATGAGTAGTGAAAGGGGCACCAGTGACCAAACGGATTGCTGAGTGATAAATGACATCGAGTTTATGAAGAAGGTTTTTGGAAGCAGTCCTATAAATGATGTCACCGTAATCTAAGATGGGAAGGATTGTCATTTTGACCAAGGTTTGCTTTGCAGAATGAGTAAAGGATGACCTGTTGCGGTATAGAAACCCAATCCTTGACTTGACTTTAGAGAGTAATGAATTAATGTGAATGTCAAATGAAAGTGTGCTGTCAAGCCAGATACCCAGATACTTATAGGAACTGACAAGTTGTAGTTCTGTACCATCCAGGGAAACAATACTAGAGTGGCAAGTGGATTGAGGTAAGCTATGGTTGAAGATCATGAACTTTGTTTTACTTGTGTTTAAATGAAGGTGAAGGTTGGAGAAGGCATGTTGAAGACAATTAAAGTTGTGCTGCAAGGAGGACAAAGCTGCATTCAAAGAAGAACTGCATGAATATAAAGTGGTGTCGTTTGCATAAAAACGTATGAGAACTGTCAACAGCATGAACAATGTTATTAATTTTGAATGAGGTTGGGCAAAGTAGTGTGAAGTAGATCTTTTTGGCTTTTTTGGACCTGAGCAGCAGCTACTGCAGGAAATAGGGGTAAAAGACCATTTCAACATTCATTTTGACACACAACCATTCACACACTCGCACCTAGGAACAACTGAAAGTCACAAAATAACTTAACTGGATAAAACCCATGCGTGTAAAAAGAAAATATGCTAAGACCATGTAGAAAGGCAGCAACTTGGATTCAAACCTGCAGCCATCTTGCTGCGATTTAACAGTGCTACCAACTGTGCCACCATGCTGCCCTGTGTCACCATAATCGCATATATGGAAAGTTATTGTGAATCAGAAATATTAAAAAGCTGAACAAAACTTGTGAATGGATGGAATAATTGCAAAACCATATCAACAGAAATTACTTGACTATTGTTACCAAAAGCGGAGTTTTTGCGTCACCTCTCCGCAATTTACATGATGTTTGTAAATCTCTCAGCAGATCGTGAGGCTCAGATTCTCATTCACCTCGTGTTGTTTCAGGTAAACTTTATGATAACTAATGAGTTAGGCTTCCGTCGTCGAAGACAAGTTAACAACAATCAGCAGCAAAGCCGTCAGATGGTGAGATCAGACACTCAGCTGTACAGAGAGCTGGCTCAAGCTTCAGGAGGTCAAGCTATCCAAGTCACAAAAGATCAGCTGCTGGAAGCCACCAGCATCATTAGAGAATCCACCAGCTCTTCTCTGGTATAGTCATATACTGTATATTTCTCCTCCCTTTAAATTTTTCCTATGTTGGAAAAAACAACAACCTGCAAAGTGACGTTTGTTTTGCAGGTCATCCTTTCACAAGCATCCAGGAATCCTGGAAAGGCTGAAATTTTCTCTTTTTCAGTTGATGAGTCAATTACAAATCTGACTATTTACATCACCGGGACTTCTGTTGACTTCACACTCATCAACCCTTCAGGTGATTGGGTATCAGTGACTGTTATTATGCTGTTTGATTGGCAAGAGTTAAGCATTGTCATTAAAAAATTATGCTAAATGTCATCAGCAATAAAGCCCCAGTGTGTAATATTTTTACCTGTTTACTATCAAATTCTGTGCATTCAGTGCACAAACTTGTCCTTTTTCATTAATATTTCTCACCCTTGTCCAGCCGTGATGCTTGTTGACCGAGGGGGGGTGGGGGGTGCGCACGCGTCGCCTCGTCCGGGGGGGTGGGGGTGGGGGGTGGAGGCGTGGCATTTTATAGGCACTAAGACTGAACAGTCATAATTAAAGATGCTTTTTTAACTGGTGGAGTAGTTATATGCATTGTGTGGGTTAGGCTAGAGATTGGAAATAGATCAATCTCATGCTTTTTATAAAAAAAGGGACCAGATGGCTGGAGGTTGTTGCCTTCTTGAGTGGGCCACCGTAGCTGCAATACTTACTTACTCTGAACTGCATGGTGCTAAAGAGTCGCATTTTTGACCGTGATTTCTATGAATATCCCACATAGGACCTTTAAGAGTAACCATGTTACTAATCTACAAGTAATCAAATATATGTAAATGTTTTAGTACTGAATTTTAATGCATTTTCTATTTAATTAATAGTTGTAGAAATTCTGGATTTTTTTTTAGGTGTGATTCAAAATACCTTCAACACAAAAGGATCATCAATCATTTCATCCCAGTCTACTGGAAACTTCCAGACTCTACATCTTAAAACTGAAGTGGGGGTGTGGAAAATAGGAATTATGTCTACAAATCCATTCAATCTGAAAGTTGTAGGTGAGAGCTCCACAACTGCATAGTTGATCAAGTAATTATTATTATTAGCAATGGTTTTAGATGTATTGTCTGTTTATAGCTAACTTAGCCCAACTGGGAGTTGGATACTGGATGTGTTTTTGTTCTGATCGGTCAATCTAAGAATTAAAAATGTATTAATTGGTAGGTCCAAGTTGTGTATAGGGGTATGTAAAGGGTACTTATTCGGGTACATATACATACAGAGTGCGTGTACTCCTGTGAGTACCCTGCACCTCTACCCTCATAAGTACTGGGCTATATTACAGATGTGGACAAAATTGTTGGTACCCTTCGGTCAATGAAAGAAAATGGTCACAGAAAAAAATGTAATCAGAAGAAGTAATAATAAATAAAAATTCTTTGAAATTTTTACAATGAAAGTCAGACGTTGCTTTTCAGCCATTCTTCAATTGAATTATTAAAAAAAAATAAACTCATGGAACTGGCCTGGACAAAAATGATGGTACCCCTAGAAAAGACTGAAAATAATGTGACCAAAGGGACATGTTAATTCAAGGTGTGTCCACTAATTAGCATCACAGGTGCTCTTGTAATCAATTAGTGGGCCTATATATAGGGCTCTAGGTAGTCAATGTGTTATTTGGTGACATGGTGTGTACCACACTCAACATGGACCAGAGGAGGTGAAGCGTTGTCTCAGGAGATTAGAAACAAAATTATAGACAAGCATGTTAAAGGTAAAGGCTATAAGACCATCTCCAAGCAGCTAGATGTTCCTGTGGCTACAGTTGCACAGAAATTTAAGATCCATGGGACTGTAGCCAACCTCCCTGGATGTGGCCGCAGGAGGAAAATTGATGACAAATCAAAGAGACGGATAATCTGAATGTTAACAAAAGAGCCCAGAAAAACTTCTAAAGAGATCCAAGGTGAACTTCAAGCTCAGGGAACATCAGTGTCAGATCGCACCATCCGTCGTTGTTGTTTGAGCCAAAGTGGACTACACGGGAGACGACCAAGGAGGACACCATTGTTGAAAACAAATCATAAAAAAGCCAGACTGGAATCTGCCAAACTACATGTTGACAAGCCACAAAGCTTCTGGGAGAATGTCCTCTGGTCAGATGAGACAACAATGGAACTTTTTGCCAAGGCTCATCAGCTCTATGTTCACAGACAAAAAAAATTAAGCATATGAAGAAAAGAACACTGTCCCTACTGTGAAACATGGAGGAGGCTCTGTTATGTTCTGGGCTGCTTTGCTGCATCTAGCACAGGGTGTCTTGGATCTGTGCAGGGTAATGAAATCTCAAGACTATCAAGGGATTCTAGAGAGAAATGTGCTGGCCAATGTCAGAAAGCTTGGTCCCAGTCGCAGGTCATGGGTCTTGCAACAGGACAATGACACAAAACACACAGCTACAAACACCCAAGAATGGCTAAGAGGAAAACATTGGACAATTCTAAAGTGGCCTTCTATGATCCCTGACCTCAGTCCTATTGCGCATCTTTGGAAGAAGCTGAAACATGTCATCTGGAAAAGGCGCCCTTCAAACCTGAGACAACTGGAGCAGTTTGCTCATGAGGAGTGGGCCAAAATACCTGCTGAGAGGTGCAGAAGTCTCATTGACAGTTACAGGAATTGCTTGATTGCAGTGATTGCCTCAAAAGGTTGTGCAACAAAATATTAAGTACCATCATTTTTGTCCAGGCCTGTTCCATGAGTTTATTTTTTTTAAATAATTCTATTGAAGCCTGGTTAAAAAGCAATGTCTGACTTTCATTGGCTAAATTTCATTTTATTTATTACTTTTGTCAGATTCAAGTTATTTCTGTGACCATTGAGGTTTTTTTTCATTGACCAAAGGGTACCAACAATTTTTTCCATGTCTGTATGTATTGCCACTAAATACTTGTACAAGAACAAGAACTTTTCCAATTATCTGTAAACAAGTCAATAAATCAAGGAATACTAAACTTTTGGTAAGGGAACAAAATGACTCACAAGGAACCTCTCTATATTAGCCTTAAGTTTGTTTTTTTGTAATTTTGTTTCAATTTATTTCTTTACATCTTTATTATTACAGGTGGGAGTCCAATTGACTTCCTGTTTGACTTAATGAAGGAGCCAAATGGCCCAGTTGAAGGGTTTGATCCAATAGACAATCGTCCAACAGCTGGTAAGGAAACATCATTTTATGATTTGCTTAAATAATCTGATTGAAACACACATAAGTGAGCAGATTCTTCTCTTTGAAGGTGATAATGCTAGTCTGATTGTCACACTAATTGGGAGTGACACTGCCACGGTGACAGAGGTCAGTCTGGTTGAGTCTTCGGGTTCAGGTCAAGTTAACGGCACCATGGCGGCTCAAGGTGGAGGACAGTTCCTTTTTCAGTTTGATGCAATCCCGTCGTTTGAGTTTGTGGTCCTCCTGAAGGGGCAGAACACCAACAGCACCTCCAGAGCAGCCTCAGAGATCTTCCAAAGGCAGTCCTCCACCAGCCTGAGAGCTTCTGCTCTCACTGTTACTGCTGTAAGCAAATGCTACCATCTTTTTTTAAAACTGGGATTTCTACTCCAGTGGCCTTTAATCTTTCTTTACTTCCTTGCTTTAGGGTAATTCCGATACTTCCTTGAATCCAGGAACACCACAGTCAGTTCCCTTCTCTGTGACCACAAGTGGTGTAGGAGGAAGTTTCATCATCCAAGCTACCAATGATCAAAGTTTTGCATTAAGTTTCCCACCCAGTTTGTCCCTGGATGCTGGAGGTGGTGCTAACGGTACAGTAAACATCACAGCACCTCCTGACACCCCGTCTGGTACCAGTGTCACTCTGACCATTGAGGCTACAGCACCAGGAGGTGCAGACACCAACTATGCTGTGCTCCGTTTCATCGTCCTTCTACCGGTAACATTTAGTCACAAACACAAGCATAAAAGCATCATTGGGGCTAAATGATGATTTAATCTAGTTTACACACTTTCACCCTCACAGGTGACTGATTTCACTCAGCCCGTGTGTCAGCTGCTCAGCCTGCAGTCCAACTGCTCTGACAACTGCAGCCAGTCGATGTGGAAGCTCTCTGTCCAGGCCAGTGATGGAGTTAATGGGACGGGTGTGGCGAGTGTCAACATCAGACAAGGCAGCGGCACCTTAAACAGCAGCAGTGTAATTGGCAGTGAGAACACAACCCTGGTGTCGTACGTGGCGTCCTGCTGCTCACCTGATGTGCAGCTGGTGGTTGTGGATCAGGTGGGCAACGTGCAGGTCTGTAGCTACTCTGTTCGTAGCGCCGTCACACCAATGGCCAAACAAGCTGTCACAGAGGCTTCTTCAACTGTTACGACTGCAACATCTTTGTCCATTGTTCAGTCTGTCCTTATTGGCTTTGGTGTCTCAGTCCTGGGGCTTATTCCGAATTCTGGGGTTTAGGCAGTTTTGTGATCTGCTGTCCTCTCCTCTGGCTCACATCTAGTTTCTAAAAAAGCACCAAAGCTTTTTTCCCCACAGAGATTAACTCACAAGATCACTACAGACCACTGCAAATGTATTAAAAATAATGAGTGAACTTGGTCTTCAGTGGTTTGTAAAGCGCTTTGAGTTGCCTTTGGGTAGGAAATGCGCTATATAAATTAAACTGCCTTGCTCAGTGCTGGGGTTAATAATATAGCTGCCTACCAGAAATTCACACACTATAAAGCTTTCAGTATCTACAAACTAAAGAGGGCAGTAGCAGTCAACTTAAGTAACCTTTAAAGCTTCAATGCTAAATTTGGAAAACAAATTAGCTTAAAACATTTTTTTCATGCCTCTTAACAACATTCTAACATAGAATAGCTATAAATATATTGTGAAGATAAAATTTTTTTTGAAAGCTTTGATCTTTTCATCTGCCCTTTAATGATTGCTTATTATGCTGCACCTTCTGCACTGTAACTGCTCAGTCTTTAGTTTTGCTTTTTTTATCTTTTAATACAGTGTTTTATGTTGTAAAATTTAATGTTTTAGGTTGTCACGTTGATCTTAAAATTTACATTTTTTATGTTTTTGCAGTTTTTTTTCTTGCACCTGAAAAGCACATTGAATGTGTATAAATGTGCAAACAAAGCTGTCTAGTGGCTAGTGGGTTATGATTATAGCTATAATTTTTTTTTCTACCGCTAGATATTTGCGGAGCTTAAGTCATTCATATTTTATCCAGAATTAATATTGATTAAGTTTTGTGATTACCAGAAACAAAAATTATTACAATAAATACATAATTAAAAGTATGTCTATTGTGGTCATTTTTAGTTTATTCATGTTTTATTTATATTTCTTTGAACACAATGTCATGTCGTAACCAGTCATACAGTTGTGGGTTAGCCACTCATCAATGGCTAACCCACAACTGCAGCATATGATCAATCATCAGTTCCACTCTGCTTATATATGTGAAGAGGTCGACATGACAGAAACATCAGCATCAAGACACGTCAAGACAGCAGGTACTGGTAACTCATGCTCTCAGTGTCATGCAGTTTTTCAAATAGATTCATAAATGTTTATTGCTCTTTTTCTCTGAACAGATTTGAGATATTTTTTAATATTGTGTATTGCAAAAATATATATGCATGTAATCTAGAGAGAGGCAGATACAAAAGGTTTCTTTGATCCTCTTTGCCAGTATTTTTTTTCCACTTCATATTGTGTAAAATGGTCCTAAATTAGAAATTAGATTTCTATTGTCTTGATTAATAGTATTTCAGAATTTTCTGATATTCTTTTAAATGTTTCTGGCTTCTTTACTCATTTTTGTAGTACCAAATATTTCAAAATAACATTTAATGTAAGTGACAGTTGTTTTTAATTTTCCACAGGAAATGAGATAGATGTCAGAGTGACAGAACAGATTTAACAAATCCTCCACGAGACCACAGGCCTTATATGTTGGGACCTCGATACAAATAGATGAAACAGAGACAAACTCAGAGTTTAAGATTAGAAAAAGCTTTATGCTGGACAAAAGTTCCTCTAAGCTCAACTGAAGACTTTAAAGAATCAACTTGACCTCTCTTGCTGTCAGGACTTGAGAAAAACTCAGAAATTATAACAGAAAATTGTAATAAAAAACTTAAATTTATCACATCTGATGTTAATTAGTTACAGGTAGATTGGGAAGGGTTTCTAATGAATAAAAAAAATAGGGGCAGGTTGCATGGTGGCAAAGTTGGTATAGTACTGTGGCCTAGCAGCGTGAAGGTTGCAGGTTTGAATCCCAGCTGCAGCCTTTCTGGGTGGATTTTACTTATTCTTCACATGGATCTGTGGGTTTTCTCTTTGTATTCCAGACTCCTCCCACTGACCAAAAACATGCATCTCAGGTTGAATTACTCGAAATCACTGACATATGGTTGTGTGTCTCTGGTGTGTCCCCCAACTCTCGCCTGATAACCGCTGGAGACAGACTCCATTCCCTGTGACCCGACTGAGGAATAAGTGGTTAAGATAACTGAGTGAGAGAAAAGGAAGCTCAAAATTAATTTATAAAACTCAGTTTGATTTCATAATTGCCTTACATGTGAACATTTGTGTTTGTGGTGTTTCCACCCACACATCCTTCCCTGGAAAAATACTTCTCTGGGAAATGAAAATGCAAATTGACATTTTGCTTGTTTTGTCTCGCAATAACAGCTTTATAATGAAACTGGGTCAGCACCTGAAAGCGTGTTTAACAAATAGCTGCAAATTATTTTGACTAAAACTTTAAATGATACAAGAACTTATTAAGGTTGCATGGTTAAAACTCCAACAAGATGTAATACCATTATGATGTTAAATTTCATGTGTGTTTAATTAACAGTCTGGATCACATGAGCAGTCATGTCTGGGCTGACAGCTCTGGCTCTCCTGCTCCTCCAATGTGGCGTTCAAGGTTTTGGCATTTTAACTGGAGGCTCTATAACTCACGAAGACATAACGGAGAAGGCGATCCTAAACGTGACGGCACAAGTGTGTCGCTCTCTGGCTCTCACTGAAGGAAAGACCTTCACTTTTCCTGTAAGAAGCCAAAATTAGAGAAATGTGTTTCCTTCAAACTGTGATCAAGTTATGAAGATGTGTGTTGTTTCACCACAGTCACCTCTAACAGCCGAGGCAGTTGCTGCCGCATGTGAAGCCCCACAATCCTCCAAGAGTTTCCTCTGGTCAATCCGGAAGATCAAAATGGCCAACTGGTTGGTAGACCTTCACAAACTCTTCAAGGCACCTTTTCACTTTGATGATGAGACATTTGAAGAAGGGAGGAAGCTCATCTTAGAGGGATTATCCATAGTGAAGGCCGCTAACAGGAAACACAACTATTTATCAGCTGTATTAAAGCTGGGGGAAATATTGCACACCTTGCAGGTATTTTCTTTTAATTTGGATGGTTGAATTATAATTTCAGATACACATTAAATAGATTGAAATAAACATATTTTACTTTTTTTTCATTGACCTGAAGGATTTCTACAGTCACAGTAACTGGGTGGAAATGGGCAATAAACTTCCAAACTATAATCTAATCAGAGCTAACACTCGCATTGGAAATATTGCAGGTAAAGAGATTTTAGAGTCTATAATTAGTCCACAGAAACTAAACTTAAAAACCGAGACTGACCCTATTCATTAATGTTTTATTTGAAGCAAAAAGCAGAGCGACGTGCCGCAACTGCGACGGACAAGACTGCAGCAACAACCTTTTGGACGATATCCTTCAGGAAAAGATACTCACGTCAGGATATTTTAGCATTTTGTCCTCAAACAAACCCAAAGGTAAACATTTTAACTTTTAGTGTCGTTATTCTTCATTGATAATTGTGTCAGTCTTTCAAAAGATATCACACAGCAGACATTTTTGTCACACAGTCATGTGGAAGCAGGATGAAGAACTGATGACCGAGTACACATCCCTGAGGGACTCCTGTGTGGAGTTTAATTGTGTATGACGTCTTTCTGCAGTTGCTTTTATGTCTGGAAGCCAAAAATTCAGTTTTAGACTGAAAAATTCAGCCCAAACAGAGAAATCTTCACAATTATATTTTGTAGAAGGATTTTATTAAATGTTGTGAAAAAGTTGGTTAACTGCTTTTCTTTGTTGCATTTGTTACAAGTCATAATGCACACACCACTGAATTCCTGTACATATTTGATAAAGTTGTTCTTGTTTATGCATTTCTGAACAAATTAGTCTTGTTTTTACTTGTGTGCAAAATTATTCAGGTATGGTTATGTGGACGTCAGAAAAAAAACAGATTTGTACATCAGTGCAGAGATGATTTTTTTAATGCATAATGATACAAAAACTGATGAGAGACTGAAAATATACAAAGAGCAGAGCAGAGTGCAGATTAGATCAAATCTGGCTAAATAAATCTGAAAACATAATTTTTACGACTTAATTTAACTTTTCAATAAAAAACAGGAAAATGCAGCCATGGAGGCTCCATTGATAAGACCCAGATGACTGAACCTAAAGGTGGGATCAACAAAGACTCGTCAACTTCCAGCCATGGACATCTCCACAGCCAAGCAGCGGATCTGGCCATCGCTGCAACCAGTGAGCTGCTGGAGGAGGTTCGAGGAGCTGCTGGAGACAAAGAATTCCTTCAGTAAGACTCATTTTGTGTTGAATTCATTTGTAGAATAAAATAAAAACAAGAAAAAACTCTTTATTCAGGATGATGGGAATCTCCAGAGGTTCCAGTAAAGCTCTTTGCTTTGTGATCGACACGACAGAGAGCATGAGTGAAGAAATGGCAGCGGTTAAGACTCTTATATATTCTATAATCGACAGTAAATTTGGAACACAAGATGAGCCTTCGTTATATGTTCTTGTGCCCTTAAATGATCCAGGTAGGTTCATCCTCTCTAATCAGCCTCTCGCGTCGGTTTTTTGCCCTCATCATTTTAAATCCATTGCATGTTTCGTTTTTTTTTTTTGTTCAAAAATAGATTTTGGGCCGCTAATAAGAACAACCGACCCAAAAGAGTTCAAAACTTCCATCAACTCACTGTCAGCTGCAGGTGGAGGAGATTTTCCAGAAATGAGTCTTTCAGCTCTGCAGGTATATCTGTCATTGAAGCTGCTTAATAATGTTCTTTCAATCAGATATCTGTAAAGCTCTTTTTAAATACTCTCATAAAGCTGGCTCTAAGTGGGTCTCCTCCCAATTCTGAGATCTTCGTCTTCACGGATGCAAGCGTGAAAGACGCATACCTGAAAAGCACAGTGGTTGCACTCATAGAAAAGACAAAGTCAGTGGTGAGTCCAAATTAAACTTATGCAATCTGCAACTAGCTTAAAAACTTCCCCATTAATCGTCTCTTTTTGTTTCAGGTTAACTTCATGATAACCAGTACGCCCGAGTTTCGCCGTCAAACACAAGCCGACAGCATCAAACAGCAACACCGTATGATGGTGAGTTCAGACACCCGGCTGTTCAGAGACCTGGCTCAGGATTCAGGAGGTCAGGTTATCGAAGTCACCAAAGACCAGCTGCCAGAGGTGATGAGCATCATCAGAGAATCCTCCAGATCCTCTCTGGTATGGACAAACCTGGGTTATTATTATTTTTTTTCCCACATTTAAAGATTTAAACTCCAAAGTGATTTCTGATTTTGCAGGTCGTCCTTCTCCAAACATCCAGGAGTCCTGGAAGGGCTGAAAATGTCACTTTTTCAGTTGATGAATCAGTAAAAAATGTGACCGTTTACATCACCGGGACACGTGTTAACTTTACACTCATCGACCCCTCAGGTGATCGAGTCTGGCTCCTGTTTTATCACTATTTCATTATCGATATTTCATCCACTTTTTATTTGACTTTTGTGTATTTTCTTGGTTTGTTTTTTAGGTGTTGTTCAGAATTCTAAGACAAACCAATCATCATCGGTCCTTTCATCCCAGTCCGTTGGAAACTTTCAGACCGTGTTGCTGCAAATGCAAGTGGGAGTGTGGGAGATAAGAATGAGGCCAACCGACTCCTACAGCCTGAAAGTTGTTGGTGAGATGATAAAGAACTGATGAACGAGTACACATCCCTGAGGGGCTCCTGTGTGGAAACATTGAGATCTCCATTTATATGCATTACTACAAAATGTGCTGCTATAGGCAGGAAATGATAATCCAGTTAAGGTGGCTTCCTTAACAGAACCAGTGAATATTAAATTGGGTCCAGTATAGAGTAAAACATACATTAGAGTACCAGAGACTTGCCTCTCACTCAGCTTTTAAGGACATCTTTAAGGTTTTTATGAATGCAGACTTATTGACTAACTTTCTTTTGACAGGTGAAAGTTCAGTTGACTTCTTTTTTGACTTTGTGGAGGAGTTGCACGGCTCCTCTGGAGGCTTTGACCTAATAGACAATCGTCCCACAGTTGGTAACGGCAGCAAACTCTTCTGACGTGCCATAATCTGATGAATGCAACTAAAACAAAACGATTTCTTTCTTCCATTTAAGGTGGTAATGCCAGTCTGATGGTCACACTAATCGGGAGCGACTCTGCCACGGTGACAGAGGTCACCCTGGTTGAAGCCATGGGTTCAGGGCAGGTTCACGGCAGCGTGGAGGCTCAGGGTGGAGGACATTTTATGGCTCGTTTTGATGAGCTACCACCGTTTGAGTTTGTGGTTCTCGTGAAGGGTCAGAATATCAACAGCACCTCGGAGAACTTCCAAAGGCAGTCCACCACCAGCCTGAGAGCGTCTGCTCTCACTGTTATCGCTGTAAGCTAATGCTACCATCTAAGATCTTTCATTCATTTCCTAGAATAAATCAGAGGGTTTTTTTTATAATTCTCTTCCTCTTTTTATAGGGGAACTCAGATTTGGTCTTAGAACCTGGAAGACCTGAAATAGTTCCCTTCTCTGTGATGACCTTTGGAAAAGGTGGTAACTTCTCCATCCAAGCTACCAATGACCAAGGTTTTAATGTAAGTTTTCCATCCAGTTTGTCCCTGGATGCTGGAGGTGGTGCTAACGGTACAGTAAACATCACAGCACCTCCTGACACTCCGTCTGGTACCAGTGTCACTCTGACCATTGAGGCTGTAGCTCCAGGAGGTGCAGACACCAACTATAAGGTCCTCCATTTCATCGTCCTTCAACCGGTAATGTCTTGTCTGAGTACAAAATTTCATTTTAAAGCATAGATGAATTTAAAGTTAATACATCATTGTTTCACAGGTGACTGATTTCACCCAGCCAGTGTGTCAGCTGCTCGGTCTGCAGTCCACCTGCTTGGATGACTGCAGCCAGTCGACGTGGGAGCTCTCCGTCCAGGTCAGCGCTGCAGCCGACGGAGCGGGCGTGGATCACGTCAGAATCAGACGAGGCCGCGGCACCTTGAGCATCAGCTCCAGTAACATGAGTCTGGTGTCGTACGTGGCGTCCTGCTGCTCACCTGATGTGCAGCTGGTGGTTGTGGATCAGGTGGGAAACGTGGAAATCTGTAGCTACTCTGTTAAAAAAATTACGGGATCTCCTGGATTCTTTTCCACCAGAACTGCTCAGAGTTTGCTGTTTTGTTTTTGCACAACTTTCCTAATAATGAGTTTAACGTCTGAATCTTTATATGTTAAAATGTTATATTTACTAGAAATCAGTTGGCGCACTTTTCACCGTTTTACTCAGAGATGTTGTTAATGAAGTCCAGGACCACTCACTCATGTCCTGATGAGGTTTCATCATTTAAAATATTTTTTTATTATATTTATGACAGAATGAGAGTGAGTTTTCATGGGAACATGAATAATAAATGAATGAATAAAGACATCAGACAGTTAAAAAAATTTATTGTTGTCATCATGTGTCTATTTTAACTCTTCCACAGGACAAAAACAGTCTTTCACCTGCTTTTTTTGATTAAAATCACTATTTACATTTTGTAATGTTTTCACAGAGTCATATTTAATCTAATACAAAAGTTGAGGCATCAACAAGTGTTCAAATATGTGCACGCTTATTCATTTTTGTGATTTTTTTACTCTGGCCCTTTTATCTACTTTCTTTATTATTTTTCTTTCTTTTTCTGTTGAAAACTCAGACGTCATACACAACCTGCTCACAGCCTTCAAACCTTCCATCACACGTTCCACAGCTCTTCTTTCACTCCTAAATCACCATGGAGATGTGACCTCACTAAAACATATCGACATAGGCCTAAAGGTACATGTTTTGCACAAGGATAATTCAGATCTTTCGCGGTGTTGCTTTAACCAGATTCACTCTGACAGGATTGATAAGCTAACAGCTAGTTGTGGCAAAGTCAGTCACTTGAGTGATGTGGGTTTTTTTTCAGTTCAAGCAGGAAAAATAACCTGTAAATCCAATCATCAATAAAGTTTCAGTAAGTTAAAAAGCATTTTATCTTTCCAGGAATTAAATGTTTGTAATAAAGGCCAGATGTTCACCCACTAGGAAAGTTTCATTGTTTTTGCGACCTGTCAGGACTATATGAGGTTTTACGTGTTTAGAGAGCTGTCAACTTGTGAGTCCTAGATCTTCAAACCCTCAATAAAGTCAGTCTCAGTACAATAGTTGCTTTCGGTCCGATACGTGTTATTGGTGGAGGTTTTTAGACAAATGCAAGAAAACCACTTTATTTAATTTTTTTCATTTATTTTTTAATCTCCACAATTTATTTATAGCTATACTATGTTAGAACGTTGTTAAGAGGCATGAAAACAATTTTTAAGCTAATTTGTTTTCCAAATTTGCTATAACAGCTTTAAAAGTTGGATTTCCACCATCTGAAAACAATTTTAATCTCAAAAACTGAATCAAAGTTTATGCAAACCACTACACTGAGATAACTTTTTGCATTAAAGGGCATCCCATGGTTGTGTTACTTATTGAAAAACTTTATTTGTATTTTTATTTTCACAATCTAAACCCTAAAGGCTTCTTTGCTCTTTACAACAAAAAATAAATCTTAAAATGTAACTGAGTGATGCAAAAGTTTGCATCGATGAGTTTAACATCTAAGTTGTTTGTTGACATCAGCAATCCCCTTGTGCAGGTCTCAGACTAGCCGTTAGCCTGTCAATCTGGTCGAAACAGAACAAGAAGCTAGAAGTTATCTACAACAAGTAAGATGTTAATTGTTTATAACTTTTCCATGGAATTCAATTTCAAAAGATCTGAACAATCCCTTTACACTGGAATCAGATTTTGGCTTTAATTTGGAAAAATTGTTGTCAGCAGTCCTGCTCCAAAACAGCAGTAGATTTAAGTAGTTTAAGTAGATTTTTATAGATGTTTTTTTTTTTTTTGTGAGTGCAGGAATAATTGGTGATTTTAAAATACGGACCAGTTCTTTTCCAGATACTTGCACATCAGTCAGTGCCGTTGGTGTACTGGGAAAGCTTATTCTCCAAGTCACAGATCCTCTTCTCCTGAGATAAAACTGTGGCCTTCAGGTTCTGAATCTCCTCCAGTAACCTCTCGAGCAGCTGAGGCTGCGCAGAAAGAAAAGGAAAGAGAAGGAAAGGGAAAGGAAAACCGGACAGTGATAGGAAGAGGGTGAGGAGAGAAGGGGAAAAAAGGTCAAGGGTGGTGAACCAAAACAAAGATGGAAGCTTTGGGCGGAAAAAAGTTGTGCACAGATAAGGAAAGAGATAAACAAAAATTATATTAAACAATGAAAATGAGGTTTTTAAGGGTTTTAACTGATGTTCAAACAATATTTATGATGCATTGAAACCTAATTTTTAGGATTTTAAACGTTTCTGAGTACAAACAAAGTCTAACTTACTGGCAAGCTGTTGGTATCCAGAGCGGACATGCTGCGTCGGGTGGTGGGTCTGGAGTCCAGAACGTTCTTTTTTGCCACTTTGAGCTCTCGACTCTTAGGCGGTATGTAGCCCTCCCTCATGGACATCAGGATGGGGTCTTCATCCCGACCATCCAGCCATTCTTCAGGCTCCATGGCAGGCTCGGGTCCTGCTGTATCTGGATACAGGTCATCCTGGAAGAGGTCCGACTGTGAGAGAAGAGAAAAAAGACTTTTTATCTTAGATGTTTTATTAAAAATGCCAGACATGGTTAAAAGTGATAAAAAAGAATGTAATGTGATAATCTGATCTCTTCGGGAGAATCTTTGGTCAATGTGTTTGTCATCTACCGCCGCTGTCAAAGTCAAGAGAGTGTGAGCTGCTCTTACTTTTCTGGGCACTGTCATTGTGATGGGTTCACACTTCTTATCGTGGAGCTTGAATAACCTGAAAAAAGTGACCAGATGAGACAGAAAGAAAAGAAAATACATCAGCACTTTATGTATGCATGGTTGAAACTTGAATATCTAAAGTGCATGAGTGTGACGGAATCATCGTTTTGCAGAAATTATCTTTTATGAATTGCAGAGCTGGCCCAAGCCTTTGTGGGGCCCTATGCAGGTTTTCCTATGTTATTTAATTGTGGTATATTAATTCAAATATTTGAAATTAACAGCAGACAAACACTGAATTTAAAGTAAAAAAATTAAGTATACTATTTTTTGTTCTTAAAATGTGCAACCAGTACAGAATTAAACCTAAAGACACTTTAAGACACAAATGATGCTATACAATATAATATATACATTGTTTTATGTGTTTAATATAATTAAGTTTAAATTATAAAAAGTTATTTAAAAACTTTCTCATGGTATCTTGGTGCTCTTGGGGGGGCCCTGGTGGTGCGGGGGCCCCAAGCTGTCGCTTACTTGAGTATGCCTAGGGCCGGCTCTGATGAATTGCTGCATGCATGGAGGCCATCAGCCTGTTGCTCTGCTGAGGTGTAAAGAAGCTCAGGCTGCTTTGATAAAAGCCTTCAGGCTACTGCAGTGTTGGGTCTGGTGTCTCTCATCTTCCTCTTGACAACATCACAGTTGGCTGTCAAATTTAGCCCCGTCACACCACGATCATTTAATCAGCTTTTGGTACAGTTGGCTGTGAGGGCAGGTGCCAAGTCCTGCTGGAAAATAAAATCAGCCTCTCCATAAGCAGGAGGAAGGATGAAATGCTATAAAATGTTCTTAGATGCCTGCGTTGACTGGATTTCAGGAAACACCAGCACCTGCAATCATCACTGACTGTGGAAACTTCATTTCACGTTACGTAGCTTTTGAGCCTCTCTGCTCTTCTTCCAGACTCTGGGGTCTTCATTTCCAAACGACCTGCAGACTTTACTTTTATCCTACCACACAATCTCCTTCCACTCAATTTTCGATGAAAAAGCTTGGACACCACTCTTTGAACAGGCAGCTTCCTAAGCAATAAAGTTAAAGTCCCAAGTCATCATCACACACTGGTGAAATTACATCTCCGCATTTGACCCATCCCCATGGTGGGGAGCGGTGAGCTGCAGCTGTGGCCGCGCTTGGGAACTATTTGGTGGTTTAACCCCCCAATCCAACCCCTTAGTGCTGAGTGTCAAGCGAGGAGGCATTGCGTCCCATTTTTCAAAGTCTTTGGTATGACCCGACCGGGATTTGAACCCCGATCTCCCAGTCCCGGGGCGGACACTCCACCACTAGGCCACCTGAGCTGGTGACCTTTATAGCTAACCCTTTTTATGAATGTGTCAATGATGTCTTGGCCTACTGACCCAGACTGGGACCATTTAGAGTCTCAGGAAACCTTTACGAGTTTCCAATCCTTTTGCAGATTTGTTTTAGTTTGACTCAACATCAGAAACTTACCGAGCGATCTCACATTTGGTGACGTCCACTCCTCTCTTGGGCATGAAGCCCATCCCTCTCTGGGGCTCCTTACTGCTGAAGGTGCTGAGGTAGTGAACGTACGGCGGCTCGTCCGTGACCTCAAAGTAACGGATACTACTGTCCCCCTAAACACATATAAAACACATCACTCCCTCATAATCAGAGCTGGAAATATAACACATGTATAACTTTTGACTTGTTTTAACGTGTTTCCGTACCTTTCCACACAAGTAGACCATGTTTGCATCTGCATCATAATATGGTAACAACACTCCGTTACTTGTGTCCAACTCCAAAAGTGCTATTGGCTCCTCAAAGTTTGTCTGTGTAGAACAAAAACAATAAATACAACCTAAATCTGATTGTGCGCATCGTCCCGGTTTGGTAGTTGTAGAGGTTTAAGAAGTACCGGGTCCCAGAGACCGAGCTCTCTCTGGCTCATCCTGGTGAATCCTGTGGTGAAGATGTTTCCGTCTCTGGTGAAAATGGCCCTCATCGGCCGGATGCCCTCGTGTGGAGCCAGACGTTCCTGTTGGAAAGCAGAAGATCAGATGCTCAATGAGACATTTTCAGAGTTCATTTATTTTTATGACCTATAAGACATGCTCAAGGTGTTTCCTGGAAGGTAACACACTATAGTTTTGTGTTTTCTCTGTATATTTGGTCAGAAAATGTTGGTCTAATTAGCTATGAAAACTACTTAAAGTGACAATCTTCTGAAGTAGGGTCCTGTCAAAATGAAGAAAAAGTTTCTAGCTCGCTCTTAGCATGACTTCAGATTCAAGAACCAGATTGATGAGCTAACGGCTAGTCATAGCTCGGATGGAACTAAAGTGGATTCAAATAATTCATGTTTATTGTTATGAATCTTGCATAACACAGTTATTTATATTGATTTTAAAGGTTTTAAAGACATGGGTGAATGATTCTTAAGCCAGTCTATATGAAATAAAATTGAATTAACTAAAAAAGAAAAGAACATTTGTGATGAAGCTACCAATCCGTAGCAATTCCAGTTGTAATGTCACAATAATTCTGCTGGAATAAAAAGGAAATTAAAGTTTTGCTGCTTTGCAAAGTTTTTTTTATGAAATAATGTCACAGTGACTTTAAGACAGCAGCAGTCTACTTTGGTCTTGACCCTGATGTGACTAGCTGTTAGCTCGTCTGTCTGGTCAGAAATAATCTCTTTTTCTTCAAACTGAGGTTGTGCAAACAGACACAGAAATATACTGGATATTCCCAACATTTCACAAAACTCCACTTCTAATAATCTGAGCTTTTTCTTTGAAGTTGAATAAATCCAGAGTAGATCAAATCTCTTACTACAGTCTGTGTGTTTAATGCTGCCTTTAGGGATTTATTTTAAAAAAGCTTTGTGTTTATTTAGCTATTTTCTTTTAATAAATCTGTTAGCGCTAGCTGCCCACTCACCGCCACCACTTCCCTCTTGCGGGGGTCACACACACGCAGACGTCGATCCTTGCAGGTGGTGCAGAACAAGCTGCCGTTCCGGTTCCAGCTGATGCTATAGATGAGGTCTGGATGGTCGTCCATGGAGAGGAGAGGCTCTCCTGTCCCCACGTTCCAGATGATAATCAGGTTATCACTGCCTGCAGGGCGACAAGGGCAGGAAGACAGAAGTTTGTCTTAACAGAAGAAGAATTAGATTATTTTGGGGGGGGTGTTGTGATTCTGATCCGTACCGGCGGTGAGCAGGATGTTCCGTGCGGTGGGGTGCCAGCTGACGATGCCCACCCTTTTGGAGTGTCCTTCCAGAACGACAACAGGGTCGGACAGGGGACGGGTCAGCGTGTGATCTGGGATCTGCCACACCTGGAGAGGATACCGTGTTACCTACCCTGATCTGCATGGAGCGTAAACTAAAAAGCTGCTTTAAGTTTCTGTTTTTAATAAAGACAATCATGCAATAAAACATAAACCAATAACTGGTCGTTTCTCGTGAACATCAGCAGATTTGTTATCAGTTTTGCATCAAACTGACTCTTAAGTCCCAACAGCACTGATCCACACAGCTCACTCTCAGATAAACACTCTGATAGTAATGAGCCGTTTCAGACACAATGATCGCTCTCTGTAAAACGAGGAGGATGACATCACACTTAGGCCCTTCTGTAAATCTGCTGCAGTCACACCAAGACAGCTGCAACTGTCTGTCAGCTGTGCTGCTCGATATCAACAAACACACACTTACAAACTCAGACAGCATCCACGCAGCTGCTGCCAAAGAAGAAGCAGAGATTCAACCATTACACACACACACACACATTCCTGCAACATCAGTCCGACCAACTGGACAAATCTGTCTGCGATGACAGCCCTGCTGTTCCACAGGTGTTGAAACACGCCATCGTTACACGTCTAAAAACACGTAACGGCACACGTTCACATGTTTGAATACTTGACACGTGTTGTGGATCTTGCACAGGCACCTAGAAAACACCGATTGTTGTAAACACTTTAGGTCTTTTTGTTTGTGGCTTAAAACAGAAACACTTTGAAAATTAAAAAAAAAAAATCTTAGTCACAGCATCTCTCAAACACTTTAGACACACTCCAATAAATATCAGATAAAGGTGCTGAAGCTCTGCAGTGGTAATATAGTTTATAAAGAGTCATGCAGTGACAACATAAAGCTCCACAGTGACCTCTGCTGGTTTTACAGTGATGAGCAACAAACATCTGCACAACTTGAGTCCAAAGCTAAATTTTAAAGGTTTGCTCATTTAATATGAGGCAGCATGGCATTAAAAATATCATGGATAGAAAAAGGAGTGAAAATGTTTGGAAATACGCTGCAGACAAATAAATGAATGCTCACTTAAAGCAGGAGGACGAGTCAGACTGGTATCTGAGTCATTACACAACAAACTACACACACACACACACACACACGCACACACACACTAAGATTACCATCGCCGTGCAGTCTTCTGAGCAGCTGGCCAGGATGTTGTCATCATGAGGGCACCAGTCGATATCAAGCACAGGTCCAGAGTGGCCAATAACCAGCGGGTAGTTCTTATCCACGCGACCCATCTGCAGAGCAAAGAACAGATTTCAGTGTGTCGGTGTGCAAAACTGTGTCATTAACGTTGATTGGATTTTTTATTTTAAGCATCAGTAACATAAAGCTGCTTAAACTCTGTATAACCATCAAATAAATGAAAGTTGAAGCAATAATAATGTGATTAAAGGGCAGAAGTCCAGACTTTGAGAGTTTCATAATAACCGTTCACAGTGACAACCCCACATCCTCCCTCCTGAATAACTGAGAAATTTCACACAGAACAAACACTTGAAACTGTTAACAGCAGAAATGCTGACTCATGCTCTCCTTGTTTCTACCAGTGAGCATGAAGAAAGCAAAGAAGAAATTAAAAACATAAGAATTTGTTTATCCATAAATCAAAGGTCTATCATTCCATAAATAATTGAATATTGTCTTTTTCTTAAGACTCGTCTTTCTGAACAGTTTTAGCTAAAGACCACAGGATGAGTTTGTTCCCAGTCACCTGCAGCCAAACAGCCAACAGACATGGCTGTAGGTGACAAACCTCAAGACGTCCTTTAAAGTGACACTACATAGTTTTTTTAAACTTTCAGCTAGAGCTTTAACATTGATCTCAGTGATTGTTGGGTTAGAAACTTGACCAGTTTCATATTTGACACCACTCTGCTGCCCTCTGCTGGTCAGATGCTGCACTTAACAGTTCTGTGGAGCGGGTAGGTGTTCTAGGGGGCGCTCTTATACCTGCTTTACGGCTGTTAGCTATTTTCTGTGCAGTTAGCTTTTTCAGTTTGCCGAATAAAAAGCACAAGAAGAAGAAAAAAATAAGTTTGCTTTTCTGTTGGCATCTTGGCACAGCCTTGAAGTAAAAGTAAGAGTCTTTGGAGGTGAAGCAAAGAGCTAAAGCCTGAGTGAACATCAGTGTGGCCTACACTAGTTTGAGGAAGCTGAAAAAAGCTACAAAATCACGGGCTGATGGTGACCTGGCTTTGTTGCTACTGAACTTGCAATATTATTATTTGTCCAACATTGTGGATGTTTTTGATTTGTGGTTTATTTAGTAAGACTTGGCTCATGTTAGTGTTAGCTCGTTGTTCGCGCTAGCTACAGCAGGCTGCTGCAGGGTTGTTTACGATAGTTGTAATTCCATTTTCAACCAGTAGGGCAGGAAACTGCTCTGTGTTACTTTAAGTGGAATAATTGCTGCAGTGTAGTTCAAACAGGAAAAAGCTCAAAATCAATAATTTTATAAACTGTAGAACCACATTTGTTGTCCATTGGTCAAAAGTTGCAAAATGTTTTCAAACAGTAGAACCAAAAGGCATCAATAGGACCAGTCTGGAGACCACAAATACACACCTGTGACGGTGGTGTTAATTATCCAGGACTCATCATGAAGGCTTGTAGCCGTCAGAAAGGCTATGAAAGCCATAAAAATAAAGTTATTTCCATCAATAAGCTGGTAAATAATAAAATTATATCCAATTATGGTCAAATTTTGAAAGTGACATTATGCATGATGTGTTTGCACTCATAGTATGTTGTGAATGACTCAGCTACTAAACTCTTTGTTCAGAAAGTTTTAGAAACTCTGAAAAACACAATAAATAAGACACAAGTTTATGTTAATGTGTTTGTATGATTCTTAAAAGAAATCAACTTTAGAGATATCACTGACACACACACACACACACACACACACGCACACACACACACACACACACACACACACACACACACAGCGAGGCGTATTTATAGCTTGAATGACAAGCCGTTGAAAGGGGAGTTTTTCTTGCTGCCTGTTGGAGACCCAGAGGGGGAGACGGAGGATGCACCATGCTCTCAGCTGTATAAATAGCTCGTCTGTCCACCGTTACTTCTCAGGGTCTCTAAAAACTCCACACATCTTTGTGTCTTCAAAATCTGTTGCATCAGTTACCAAGATTTTTCTTATGATTTTCTCAAAAGATAACTGATCAGTTTGTCCATTTAAAACACAATTTTAGTCCTCATGTGTTCAAAAATAGTTGAAATTGAAAACTTTTAAAGATTTTTTAATGGCGGGACATTTTTAATGATGCTCATGAAACTGGGCTGTGATTGGCAGAGGCTGTTAGCAGACTAACTCAAATGAAACCTGCTGAGAGGTGGAATTTCACAGGGAAGGTTGACTGAAGTCCTGCAGATCAGAACTGATTTAAAACCATAGAAGAACAAATATTAAACCACTGAGTAGATTTCTCACACTACAACTAAAAATCTACAAAGTTCTGATTTTTTTCATCTCCTTTTGAGACACTCTTAACTAATAGTTTATGATGCAAAAATACTTCATTAAAACAGCTTAAACAGTTGAACTTTTTGAATTTCATGCTAACATAAATTTTGTAGCTAATTCAGCTTCTTAGATCCTTAAAATGACAAAAAAATCTCATAATCTCATCGTTCTAGTAGCATTTAGAAGCTTAGATTATTGTTTCAACTTCATTTATGTAATAATTTAACAGAAGAAATTAATTCAGAAGTTAATGCAGAAACCAAAAGAGCGCCCTGAGGTGGTGAGTTGCAGTATAAGCCTATAAGTACCACCTATTCCATATAAATAAATTGAGCATGTGTTATTTCCTGTTGATTCACACATTTGTTACCTTCTTGTTCTTTATATAAATGATATATTTTTACACATTTACCTAAAATTATTTGATACCTAGAAATAAGCCAATTTTAAATGTAATGATGGGAGTTATTTTCACGTTTTTAAACCCAACTTTAAAGAAGGACTGGCCTAGAAATCTAGACAGACAGTAGCCGAAGCAAAATGATTTTGCTCTGTATGTTGGTCTAGCCACGCTCCATAGGAGCCTCGGCAGGTCTACCAGTTACTTGAGCAGTTTTGTGTTATGCCAATCACAGCTCTCTATCAGTTTGGTGGGCCAATCACAGCGCTCGATTGGTTTGGTGGGTGGGATGATGCAGCAAAGCAGAACAACTAAGATGGCGGCGGCTCATTTGAAATGGCTTTGGCATTAACTTTGGACTATTCACACTTGGGCTTTTCTTTGAGTCAAGAGCAGATAAAGGTACTTAAATCCTTTATTTAGAAAAAGGACGTATTTGCGACTTCTTCTACAGCGAATGGTGGACCGCCCAGTTGATTAACATCCATAGCGATGACTAAGTCCCGTTGTTTGTTGTCCAATAGCATGCAGAGACAGTTTGAAAGACAACCATAGATACCGCCCCACCACTGAGCTCTGTCTGGATCCTGGCCAGACTATATATTCACATCTATAGGATGGCTTGTCAGGCTAGAGAAGGACACCAGTGGCAGCTCGTCCATAGGGGGTGCTATAGGGTACCGCCCTCCCTGAAGTGAAGGGAGAAAAAAGTCTATAGAGAAAAAAAACTACAATGTCTATCCATTTTACTACTTTTGCTTAATTATGAGTGCCTGCATGGAATCTGAATGATTTACACATCATTTTCAAAAGGCTGTCTCTCATTAAACAGTGAGTTTCCACCAACAGACCCATTATTATCTAAGAAGTGCCCCTGGACTGCAGCTTAACAGCCAATCAAATTTGATTGCTAGGGAGAACTGCAGAATTCCTTGCTAATCAGCATCACTGAATTTATTGTCTCTGGGGGCGCTGGTGATAGCGCCCCTGCTACAGGAAATAGCTAGCTAGCATGCTAAAAGGTACTGCATCTCTTTCCCCCTCTCTCACTCTATCATCCACACACATCACTGTTAGTTTATATAGATATAGCTGACACAATACCTGTAGCTGCAGAGGTAAAATGTGTTTGTTTCTCATTTTCTATGAATATAATGTTTTAAACTAGATATCTAATTCAGTTTAGATGTCATGTTGTGCCACCAACTGGTAGAACCGAGTATTGCACTTTGTGGTGCACATGCTGTGAGCAGATGACTGAGACAAGAGACTGAAAACTCAAGCTTGGAAACAAACTAAGGACAAAATGAAATGTGAAAAAGGATAAAAATGGAAAATATGGACTTCTATTGCTCTTATTTGGTAGAAAAACAGACACAGTAGTGTATTTATTTGAATGTCATTATTATAGTTTAATGTATCTATAAAACTGCTTATTTGCAGAAGGGAAATAAATAATTGTTTTGGAATTGTAGTCATTTTCCAAATGTTCATTTGAATATTTATAATGGACTAACCCCACCCCTGAAGGAGACGCTGAATTTTCTGTGCTTTAGGATAGCACATAGGATGTTTGATTAACTATTTTGTGTCATTTGTGACTGAGATGTATTCTCTCACGAGACGACCTGACCTTGTGGAGAGGCAGGACCAGAAAGGCTCCTCCTCCGCTGGATTCAACGATGACTGCCAAGAACTTTGGATTGACGGCGCAGAAGGAGCTATCCCACGTCACCTTGGAGACCCGGATGTCGTCGTAACACTGATCCGCCTTGACCGCCTGGCCAAAGACGTGTCGAAACTTACTCTGCCGCACGATGCTGCGACTCATGGCTGAGGAGGAGGAAACGGAGGCCAGAGGCAAAAAAAAATGAGAAAATGAAGGAAAATTGTGATGAAACAGAATAAAAACATGAATAAAATTAGGAATTTGAATAGTTAAAATAAAAATAAATATCTTTCAGGACGTTCAGTGACATCATTAAACATTAGATGATCACTGATGCAGTCCATCAGTGCATTCTAGCTTTGATTTTCACTGATTTAATCAAGATTTTATGTTTTGACAACTTTTCTGAAAACTGGAGCAGCTTTGAATAACTTTGTGTAAATATGAATCTCTTTACATGTAATTGGTAAATGGCCTGTATTTGTATAGTGCCTTCTTAGGGTTCTACAACCCCCCAAGGTGCTTCACAACACAATTGGTCATCCACCCATTCACACACTGGTGATGATGAGCTACAATGTAGCCACAGCTGCTCTGGGGTGCACTGACAGAGGTGAGGCCTGCCATACACTGGTGCCACCGGTCCCTCCAACCACCACTAGCAGGCAAGGCGGGTTAAGTGTCTTACCCAAGGACACAGCAGCAGCATTCTCTGGTAGGAGCCGGGATCGAACCTGCAACCTTCCAATTACTAGACAACCTGCTCTACCTCCGGAGCTACTGCTGTCCCACACTGTCTTAGGCTGTCTGCTGAATGACAGCTTGCTGTCCTTACAGGCTTCAGCCCAGCCTCTAAAACACAGGGGATATTATATAACAGTGCCTGCCATCAGTAGATATTAATAGTTGATTGTCCCACCAAAGACTAATGTGTGAGCAAAGCATCAAAGGCAAACTCCTACAAGACCCAGAGCAAAGAAAAGGTGGCAGGGGGTGTTCGATTGGCGTAATAAGACCAAAACAGTCTGGTGAATGCAAGAAACTCAAAAGCTTTTTGTAGTTAGAGAAGACCCAGCTGAAGCTGAATGTCTAATTTGACTTTCACATAACACGTAACCCAAAAGTGACCTCAGAGACCAGTGGATACATGACAGAAGCTCTTGCTGCTTTCCTAGAAGCTCTAGGTTTACATTCCTGTTAGCAGCTGTGAGGCATTCAGGGACCAAAGCAGGGGCGGTTCTAGGAGGGGTCCAGGGTGGGCCAGTGCCACCTTTACAGCACGCTTGGACCCCCATTATTAAATTTGGATATTTTGGTGATAATTTAGCTTAATAGAAGATGTGGAATTAATTTATCTGAAGTTGAAAAGAGATGCAGAGACAAATACTTTCATGTTGTTACTGAGATAAATAACTCAGATCTCAATGTATTTTTTTGCAAAATAGTAATATTTTGAAACATCTTGTAAAACTATTGTATCTAAAACAACTGTAAATAAACTGATGTTAATATATTGTTGAAATTACACACTAAAATTTGAAATTTGTAAAGGTGCGTGATGTAAGAATGAAGTAAAAATGACATCCTGTGGTCAAATGTAGGAACTGCAGTCCATTTTCAAAACAAGCAAGTGACTCTCACTCCTGTTCTGAGTTTGATGGCCAGTTACGGCTTATGGCCAGAAGATTCTCAATAACAAAAGCAAAGACAAGTCATACACAGTAAGTTGCTAAGTATAAATACATTTCAGTGTAATATCGGCTTGTTAAAAGTAGCTTGAGACATTTTAACCTTTAAATACATGTGTATTCTTATAAATGTGCCTCTCTGACAAAGCACCCATCCACGGTCTGTCCAGAAGCTTCACTGGACCAAAGGAATACATTTAAAGTTTATATTTTGTTTTCAATAACTTATTCTATTGACCCTTTATGGTTCGAATCTGAATTTAAAAGCCAGTTAGTTATCAAGAACCGTCCTGTGAGAATTAACGAGCAGCCTGCTCCTTTCATTCCTCCACAGGTTGATGAGGCGTCCCTCCTCTGGCGCTCATGGCTCAGAGGAGAAAGAATGACACTGCCACTTTCCTAATATAGACATGACAAACTGCTGCGTCCCACCCGGACCGACCGCTCCTCCCACCCGCCTCCACGGTCCAAAATGGTCCTAGAAACCAGGCGGCGGACTCTGTGACACTTCATCGCTGATCAACCGAGTGTAAATTTAAAACTGCCGCTGAGAACAGCGCACATAAATACGCATAAACATCGGAACATAACTCTCAGGTCAGTCATAACGCGCACAGCTGCTTTGTACAACTCAAGATCCGCTCCTATGGAGAAGAGGGCTGAAGTGCACAGTCACGGTGTTGGGATTAGATTTTATTTTATTTATTTTATTTTAATTATAGCGGGTTTGATGTAGTGAGGATTTGAAAGTCGCTCCTCTCCAGCAGAGGCTGACGCACCTTTCACGCACTGCAGCAGACACTCACGGGCATATTTGGACACAGATCAGCTCACCTCAGGTTTTGGGGGGACCCCTCTTCCTTTAACAGCTGCTTGCTGAAGTTTAGCCTCCTCCCTTTCTTGTTGTTTTTTATTGGTGAATTATATTCCCCTGCGATCCGGTGTCCTGGAGTCGGAGCGGACTCTGGAAAACTGCGTGACGCTCCTCGGCAGGGAAAGGGAGGGGGGCGGGGGAGAGAGGACCAGGACAGAGCTGGAGGGGGGGGGGGGGGGGGGGGGGGGGGGGGGGGGGGGGGGGGGGGGGGGGGGGGGGGGGGGGGGGGGGGGGGGGGGGGGGGGGTCCCGTCTATTTTGGAAGCGCGCAGCTAAAACGGTGCGCGTTCACGAGGTGCTAGATGCCAATGGCTTTTAACAAATAGGCCGAACACAAAATATGAAATTTATTTTAGGCTAATTAAAAGCCAGCATTTAGTTTTATATTAACAAAAATAAATTAGCACAATTGTAAAAACAAGTTTATTTTACAAATTTAGAATAATATATAGGTCTTCCCAATAATAACAACTGGCAAACAGAAACAAAAATGACCATTTTTATTTTCCCAGATTCTGATACCAGATATCAAAAGTGTAGTACCAGCTTTCTGACACTGGAGGGCAGCAACTCCCCATCTTCCCTTCTGCTGGAAACCAGTGTGTTGTTCTGTTTTTTGCCAGAGGAGGGCACAAATTCCCCATTCATTCAAGGCAACAATACATAGTGTTTGGAAGAATTTAGAGGGCGTGTTTCTACGTAAATATTGTAAAAGTCTATAAGGGATTTATATGTATTATTTAGGTCAACTGGATGGAAACAATCCTCTGGGTATTAGCAGCTAGCTACAAAACAGAGATTAAATGTTTTAAAGCTTTATTAAGAGAAAGAGGCTAAATATTCTCTATAAAAAGGCTAAAAAGAACAAACATTTAGTACCAGCTTTCAGACACTGGAGGGGAGCAACTCCTTAATTTCCCTTTTTTAAAATGCTGTTGGAAACCAGAGTGTTGTTCTATGTTTTGCCAGCGGAGGGCGAAAAGTCCCCGCTCTTTCAAGGCAACAAAACAGTATTAGGAAGAATTTAGAGGAAGTGTTTTTACTAAGGAACACTTATAACTTCATGAATACAGTTCCTTCTTCTACTCTTCCTCCTTCCCATCCTTAATATTCCCAAGAGGACAAAAAGAATGATTAAGATTTTTTAAGGCTTCATTAAGATAAGGAGGCTAAAATATTGTCTTCTAAATAGCTATAAAGAACAGGTGTAGTACCAGCTTTCAGACACTGGAGGGCGGCAACTTCCCCTCTTTCCTAAATGCTGTTGGAAACAAGTTGATGGATTTAAAAAAATATTTTAGCAAGTTATTCAGAGCCACTGAATTAAGAAATTAAGGACCGCCAGGGAGATTTTTCTTGGATGAGGGAGCAGTGGTTCTTAAACGGGAGATGCTTTTTATCAGTTTTTATAAAGATTAAATTTGCATCACCTGAACTAAAATTTCCTCTGCAGAAAACAGTTTAAGAAAACTTTGATTTTTGATATTATCAATTTATATTTTATAGGCAAATAATCTAAAAAAATTGAAAATTCCCAAAAGTTTCTGATCAAACACAGCAATCCTGGCTTCTTAAATCCCCATTGTTTAATGGTCACAGTTGATGCACATAATATAAAAGAATATTTACAATGACTTTAAAACAAAAAAATGCTGTTGACAACACACACATGGACACACACATACCCGACACCTACCCAAGCATCCTGCATAAAAGAAAGTAAGCTTAAAATTAAAAAAAGGGAGTAAAGTGCATGGATGACCGACGTCCCTGTGCAGATAATTCTGATTGCAGAGAAGCTTCACTTGCCAGTCAGAGGCACACTCCTAAAATCTGGACAAAAAAAGATTAATAAAAATAACATGTAAAAACAAAAAAATACAGCACTCACAATCGACCTTTACATGCCAAAGGAAACAGCAGGAAACAAACGTACACTCTGCCTTTAACTTTTAGCCCCCAAACCTACAATTACAGTAAAACATAAAAAATCCCACTTTGAGTGGCGTCACAATGGAGGAGAAACACCAGTTTGTTCCAGTTTTATTAAGTGATTTCATTAAAATCACTTCAGACTGAGGACATTCTAAGAAACCAGGGAGCCTGAAATAATAAAAAGAAGAAACATTCCTTTTCTTTTCATTTAGTTCATCCAGCTCATCCTGGATACACCTTTCCTTTACAGGAAAACAAATCTGCAGCATCGGTCGCTCAACAAGGAAATGTTCTGCCAAATTTGGATTAACCAAACCAAATCTGACCGTTTGACAAGTCTCAGTTAATCTATTTACTTTACATCTCAGCGACTGCTGCAGCATAACCAGCAAGTATCGACTGAGGATGAAGAATAACGCTGCACAGAACAGGGTCGAGTAAAAAATCTGAAGAAACCAGCGATGATGTTTGCAGTGAGAGTGAACAGGCTCAGGCGTTTCCACGTTCAAAACAAGTGTGTAAATCGCTGTTTTTAGTCTTCTTCAGACTTTAACTTGCTCTTTCAGTTCACTGGAACCTTCACAGCCTTGTCACTGCTCTGATTTCACAGATTTCTGGGGTTCTTGAAGGACCTGTGAGGAAAAACGTACAAAAAAACCCCAACAACTACTAAAGTAATTCTTTAAGGCAAGAGGCATTGTTTTGTTTTTCTGAACAAACATATGCACAAGATTTTCTCTTTCACAGACACACAGCGTTACATGGTGTGGTACAGGGTACTAACAGTTCTTTTCTTAAGCTGCCTCAGAGGGTGAGTCCTTCCATACTGTTGCCTTGTTGTCAGAAGCGTTGGTACAGGAGAATGCAGCGAGTCCTGGCTGGCGTTTTGGAGCTTTCCTCTATGTGGATTTGGATTCAAAGGTTCTGAGACTCCTGGTAAACCTTCTCCAGCTTTAGAAAGCCTCGCAGGAGTAAGCTCAACCCCTTCGGGCTGCTTGCTGCCAGAGGAAGGAGAGCTGTGGACCCGCTGCTTCTTGGACTCGTCGTTGACCGTGTGGAGCAGCGCTTGTGCCGAGGGCGGAGCCACAGCAGAGCAGCTGATCTCCCACTCACTCAGATCGTTGGGGAGAAGCTCCAAGCAGCCGAGTTTGGCCAGCGAGGCAGAGCGCTTCATCAGAGAAGGAGGGGTTAGTCCTGCCTGGCGAATCCTGGCCTCCACCTCTCTAGCCTTTTTCTGGAACCTGCTTCCTCGTTTCTGAGCGGTTCCCAACGCCTGGCCTACGCGCCTGGACTTGCAGGCTCCTGCCATGCTCACCTGGTGCAGGAAGGCCCCCAACTCACACAGAGTCTCCCAAGTGTCCCTCATGATGATGTGACTGTGGGGTCCCTCTGAGAAACCGTCCCAGTCTACAGCCGACTCCAATTCAGTCACGCCCTCCAGACAAAGGAAGTTTACAGAGGCAAACGGAGACGGGTCAGATAGAGATAGAGAGGTAGAGAATGATCTGGCATCATCAGGCTGGAGTTTGTCTCCTTTTGTGCTTTTGTCGTTAGGCACGGGGACCCCCGTCTCATTTACCTGAGCGTTCCCCTTATTAGCAGGTCTAAACGTGCCATCCTCACCCCCCTGCTCACTGACGGCGGCCGATGCGTCGTGTGGTGGAGACACGGTTGTAGAATGAATGCTGTTAGGACGCCGCTGATGGTTGGAGTTGTAACCAGACAGGGACGGCAGAGAGGAAGAGGGAGTTGGCGCCTCGTGTTTTTGTTTCATTCGCTGCTCGAGCTGTTGGGTGGCGCGCCGCACGGACCCCCTCGTCCAGTCGCTGTAGAGACGAGGAGCAGGCGCTGCCTCCTCGTCATCTTTAGTTTTCACTTCCTTCGGTGAGCAAACGTCTTGTTCCTCCACTTCCTGCTTGGACTTTGTCAGTTCTTGGCTGGGGGGGGTTAGAGGTTCCTGTTGGCTGAGCGTCTCTGTAGGCTTCACTCCTGTGACCGGCACAGGAACAAGCACTTCCTACAAAGACACGTAAAATACAAGATTTTCAGGTAAAACCATTCAGTTATCCACTAGGTGGCGCATGTGAGACCCTAAAGGTCAGAAATATTAGACGAAATGATGTTAAAACAAGTTACCTGCTTTTTCTCTTCCTCCTTCCCCTCACCATCTGGGACCTCCTGAGTCAGTGGCAGCTGCTCTTTAGCAGCAGTCTTCAGCAGAGGTTGCTGTTGCGCTGCTGCAGCGGGGTGAGGTTTACCATCATCACTCATTCCCTTGAACTTTTCTCTGGCACTGAAAAAGTTGATGTGATCGGCACTATGTCCAAACAACAGCACGTTGTCCTGTGGAGGGACACTGGGAGGGCTCGTAGAGTCATTAGAGGATGTAGAGGGGCTCAACGCTGCGCTGAAAGACGACCCGGGAGTCTGCTGGTCGCTGACCGAGCAGGACACCTCCGGTCTGACCGCTTCACCCGTGCATGCTGGAGCTGGGGATGAAGGGGGAGAAAGGGGGAGGTGGTGGACAGATGGGGGAGGGTGAGGCTGACCCACCAAAACGCTTTGTGCAACAGTTATTTCTGTCCTTTGGGGTCCAGGCACCACCGTGGCAGCCTTTGGCTGGGAGAGGGGGAGATATGAGGGCTGCTCCTCTGAGTCAGAGAGGCCATTGGAGAGAGGAGGAGACGAAGACACAGAACCAGCTGTGGAGGAGTCCAGCTGCCTGCTGGGGGTTTTATTAGCATGGGGGAGGCCCTTGAGGCTCTGAGCTACAGCGTCACCTGATAGAGCGGCTGCCCCTCCAAAGGAAGAAGAGCCAAGATGGCTGGAATAGACGCCGGTGTCAGGCTGGCTCTTGGAGTGGGATTCTTTTCCAGTGTTTGCTGAAGTTCCCAGTGATTCCAGCAGTTCTTTGACAGACGGACCCAGCATGCTGCTGGCCTGGTTGTGGGGGTCTGAGCGGCCCAGGCTGTGGGGTTGGGCGTAGGACTTAGACAGAGGTTCGTGGTGCTCAGAAAGGTCGCTATCTGAGTGAGAACGCCACAGTTTGTTGTGCCTCTGCTTGCTGCAGGAGGAAAAGGAAACGTTTTGGGTGAATATGCTAACATTGATAGACAGTTACTTTTATCTCTAGCTAACGGGTAAAGCTTACCTGGCCAGGAGTATTCCCTGATACTCCTCCAGCTGCCTCATAAACGAAGGGTTGGGTTTGGTTACAGTTCGACGCTGCTTTACATAATCAAAAGCTTTTTTCAGATCCCAGCCATACTCCTTCATGGCGTACGCGATCACGGTGGCGGCAGAGCGACTTATTCCCATTTTACAGTGCACCAGGCACCTGGATCCAGATTTCCTGGAGCACGCACACAGATGTTAGCCATTAAACAACTTTGTAAATTGCTATTATGTGCTATTTAGTTGCTGATTTCTGCCATTAACAAAAAAAAAAGCTTTAATAAACTCACTTTGCTCTGGATATGAACTTAAAGGTGTCGTTCCAATAAGCAAGAAGATCCGTGGCCTCCTCGTCGTAAACGCGGATGTTGTGATACTCAAACACGCCGGGGAAGAAGTTATCGATCTCCCTGGTTACATTCAGAATGTACTGAACCCTGAGCGACAGAGACAGAGGGGTTAGAAGAAGTTGAGCTTGTTCAGAACATATCCTTGCTCTGTGAACATTTAATTTTGCTTTATGAAAAGGATTAATCGTCAGTGTATTGGGTGTTGTTCTTGTGCTTCCTTACCCGCTCTTCTGCAGCTCCTCCAAATTGGATGCATTCCACTCAGATCCCTAAAGGAAACAAAAGCAACCCTCAGACCTGTTCCACTAAGACTTTCATCATTCTTTAATCCCACAGCAAGACATGCGTGAGATAGAGTAAGCTCCAATCCAAACAAGGCTAAAGCACCTTAAAATTGGGCGCATGTTAGAATTACACAAGACTAACAAATTGTTCAGGTTCTTGAGCACAAAACCGTTTGTAATCTTTCAAGTACAACAGTTTTTACTATTTAGTGTCAAAATCAAGCTTCGTGAAATCTTTTTAAATTACCAGGAAGACATGATCAAAGATCTCCGTGGGACTGTCCATTTGGCCCAGAATGACAATCATCTCGTTGTCGATGAACTCCTTGAACTCTCGCAGGTTGCAGGTCATGTGCATTTCCAGCTCGGTTCGGATCTATAAATGCATCCAGGCAGAGAAAGGTCAAACAAACACTTTTAAGTAATTCCTGTCAAGTTTCATGTAAAAAAATAGGAGAAATCTGCTTGAATGACCTCCAAACCAGCAGCAAAACTCACTTCTTTGCAGGTGACATTCTCAAGATCTTTCTGCATCATTATCTCCCTCAGGCTGGTTTTTATCTGCCGCTCTGTCAGCTCCCTCTCTGTAGGTCTGCAACATTCAAAGATCAAAAGCAAAATGTTCTTCAAAATCCGTGGAGCAAACTTAGGGAGACGACAGAAAGTAAAAACTGATATTTACACATCAGAGAAGAGCACGGGTGAGTCGGCACGGTGGGACTGCACATCCTGCATGGCGTTCCACTCGTTGATGCGGGCCTGGTCGGACGAGACCCGGCTCTGATAGTAGCTGACCCAGGTGAGGAACAAGCTGCCAGGGAAGTAGTTGTGGCAGCGAGCCACTTCGCAGGCTTTGTGCAGCGACTGCAGGGCCGACCTGTCCAAGAGAGGAACGTATGTTTAACGGCAGGAAAGTGATGGGAATATTTCTGAGGATAAACAGGAATAAAAAATATTCATTTCTATTAATCCAACATGACTCACCACATGGCTTGCACAGACACGGGCTTGAATATGTGCACCCTGTTATCGGTTGACACGCTGAATCCTCTGAGGACAAAAAGGAAACCGTCAGCCATCTTTTCCAACTCTTGTTTAGAGTTTCCTGCTGCTGCTGCTCTTACCCATCTCCATCCAGGTGGATCAAGGTGTCACTCCATAAAGGCAAAACCAACCCGACCGAACACGAGCTGCAAGGAGAACACATTTCTGTTACAGCTTCATGCACGCTACCAAAGCCGGTAGGAGGACATAGGTTTGTGTGCATCGCTGTCTTACCCGTCTACTGGACTGAAGTCCATCCCCAGCACCACGCTCTCCTCCGTGTCCTGACGCCCGAAGGTTGAGACCACCACCATGTAGCGGGTCACCTGAGCGTGGGAGCTCTCCAAACGGACCGCCTGGAGGAACAACATCCAGATCGTGACCTGACAGCTCATGGACAATCTGAACAGAGTTGTGTATTTGAACGTGTACCTACCAGCTTGATGTTGTCCTCCGGTCTGAGGAGGGTGAACATGGTCTGCAGATGCTGCTGGATGTCTCCTGTTGGGACGCAAAAGTTCCACCTTATTTAGCAAATGATATATAAACAACACAACTAGTGGTCCTGATGCTGCACATTTCACCTCACCTGCATGTTTACTTCGCAGCTGGGAGAAGCGAGAAGCTGATGAAGGGGAGGAGCCATTTCCTCGAGGTAAGAATAGAGCAGCACCTTTAACTGTCAGGAAACTTTCACTGATGCTGCACAGACAGAAAACCACAGAAAACCACTCAAACAAGCAGAAAAACACAACCTAATGAGCATCTTTAAAATCAGTTTGGTAAATCTTTACAGCTTCAAGTAGCTATCACAAATTATTAACTAATCAGACATTTTTCTGTGAATCTGATGATAAAAAAAGGACCAGGAAATCAAAATCCTGCTATTTTTCCACATAAATCCTAACCAATGCCTGATGAGGCCTCTCAAAAGTGAAGATTTGTTTAGAAATGCAAATATAATAAGATTTTTCTTTTCCGGGTGGTTAAATCATCAAGCACGGATCAAAATGTGTCTTGTTGAATCAAGCCTGCCTTGTAGAAATGAATCTGAACAAGAGTTGGGATAGGTGCTTTCTGCAAAGTTTTTCATGTTTTTCTTTTCTTCTTAATATTAAAATATAATCAACACAAAAACACAATTGCAGGTTTTTTAATTCTGCATTTTTTATAGATCTTTACAGGTCTAAATGGGCTTGTCAGGTGTGCTTTTAATCATTTGCCAATTGTATCAGATAATAAATATAAATTCTTTATCTGTTTAATGTCTGCTTTTGAATACTTGCTAAAATGCTGATTCGGTTTCATGTTGACGTATAAAAATCCCACATCCTTAAAAATCCTCATGCACAGCAATAAAGGGAAGATTGGTGATATTAAACAGTACAAAATATAAATTATAACGGCTTCTTTCAGTGATGTGTTCACTTTATTAAACTTAATATGTTCAGAAAACAAACACAACTACAAAATTTACTAAACTTTCTCAAAACACTGATCATTTCTTTTTAAATCTATTAGCTAATGTGTCAGTTCACTCAAGCTAAGCTACTTGGCACAACGTCTCTAAACAGTAGAATTATGTAATAAACTTAAAATTCCCCATGCATTCCTGTGATTTTGATTTTTTTTATATTATGGTCAAATCTGGGTGTTGTAATGATTAAGAACAAGCTTGTGGTCTTGGGGGTAACCCGATAATGACGTGAAGCTTTCCTTGTGCTTTATGGTGATGAAGAAAGCAGATTTTCCAACAAAACTAATGGTCATTGAATATCCATGTTTGTTACTGACAGAGGTGGTGCGTGCTAGTCAAAGCTGAGGAAGGAACAGAGGCAGGAAGTCTGTAAAGGTGACTGTAAAGATCAAAGAACAGACATATGACTGGAAACTGGAACAGGTGTCGGGAATTAGACTATGGATCAACAGGGAGGGATCAAAAACACCTGCACCTGTGATAAATGCTGACACGACAACACCTACGGGAACTTCTTCTAAACAAACAGAACGGTTAATGATTGACTTGAGCTTCTGATTACAACAAGTTTGCATACACAACCCAAAAGGACCTCTACGCTGACAGCTTGAGTCTGAACACAAGCTCCACCTATCTTATTCAACTGGCAGATAATCAAATTGCATCTATCCCAGTATTTCTGCAGATGCTGGCCAGGACAAATTAATCAAATCCTGTAGAAACTGTCTAAAGTACATGATGTGCCCTGCTCGCCTGTGCCCCCTAAAGATGCATTTCAGGCACAGCAGACATTATGATAATAACAGAGATTGATGTGGGGGAATGCATGTGAGCAGGTGAAGCATCTGGAAAACACATTTCTTATAAAACCTCTTCCTGCAGCCACTCATCCTCCAGTTTCTGTTCTGCTGCAATTTCCTTCCTAATTTAGTCACCAGGGAAACCACATGCTCCTGTCACGCACGACCACTGGGATCACTGACAGCAGAGTGGGAAACTTATCCAGATGAAAACAGCATGAAGGAAGTATAAAACGTAACTGCTGATTACATTAAAAGTCTTTCATGCAGCAAGCCTTGATCCAAAAGGACCCAGTGAACTTACAGCTGATAGATTTCCCGCTGAGAGATGACGGAGCTCTCGGTTAAATGGGGTCTCATCTTCTCCCCGCAGCAGGCGCAGAAGCAGCCGACCGAAGAGCTGCGCGGGGCGGTCACCACACCGGGAGGCATCGTGCTCCGGTGGCGGAAAAGAGAGCGTGAAGGAGCGGGCAGCTGCTGTGGGTTCTCACCGCTGGAACGTGGAGATCTCTACTCCTCTGAAGTGCTCGAGCAGGAGTTTTTCAGACGCAGAAACTCTGGTGTGGTTTCACACTTTTCGTTCGTGACGCGCATCGCGACATTGTGAATAAAGCCTCTCGGTTTTCAGCATAAAAACACGAAAAGCGGGATTAAGATACAAAGAACTGAGAGAGACGCTGACACACTTAACGCACGCTGTGTGGGAGCAGGTGTACCACCATCTGCTCGGTACTACTTTCTCATTAGTCTGCTGCTGCGGCAGGCTGCGGTAAATCATAGACATAGATGGTAAATCCTGCCGCTAAAGGGGAGGAGCCACGCACGCGGACCAATCGGGGACAAGAGCAGTGTGAGGAAATGTGTATGACGGATCACTAGTGCCACGGACAGGGAGCCTCAACCAAATTAGTAAAGTGCTTAAAATATCTATTTCAACATGTTAAAGGTGAAAAGCTAAACAGTTTCACTCAGTACTTTTTCCTGGTCTCCCCTCTATTGCAAAATTCCTGATGTCATGATAATAGATTTTCTTTTTTGATATTGCATGATGCAGGAAGAAAATGTTCGACTCCCATAAATCTGATAACTGGGGTACTATTGTGCAGTAAGTAACCATAAAAATTCCATATTGTTGGAGGTGCAAACACACCAGCTGTGGTCAAGAGACATGAACCAGAATTATACATATCTATCATTCCAGCTGATAGTTTAGAAAAGATACAGAAAGAAATAACATTTTGTGACCTTGGAGATTTTTTGCCCAGATTGGTAAGAATGTTTATGAAACATAATTTTGATATTTCTTCAATTTATCAAGAAAATATATGTTAAATAGAAATCAAAACTAAACATACACTAAGTTTATAAACATTAAATAATTGAAAATGAACACCAAAGTGACATCTAGTGTGTGGAGGTTGTAGTTGCAACAATAGAACAAGGTTTCCAGCCGTCGGGATGCCAGGTTCACTGCTGATACGTGGAGTGACCAACCTAAATTCACTCAGGTTTTAGATCTTTTATGGTCGCTCCTCTTCTGAGAAGGATAACGACATCTTCTGGGCTCAGAAGCAGCTGCTTGACTTGCTGAGTCCGCCATTTTCCACAGGGCAAGCCTCGCTGTGCCGAGCGGACTGTTTACCGTATTTGGCAACCCGCAATGGTGCCCTCTATTGGCTGGTAGATGTAAACATAAACCTAGTGTCATGCCCGTCAAAATAAATATTTGATTATTTATTAATTAAAATATAGCTTTTAAAGGAAATACTGTACCTTCATTTCGCACACCTCTAAACGCCCCATGGAGTTTTTTTTAAATATAGCTTTTTATTTAATTGTTCCATATTCAACCTTTAAATAAATATAGTTGATACATATATTTTTATTGCAAATTTTCTGGGTAGTGTTTAGAAAAAAAATCTATTTAATTAATTAGTAAAATTAATTACTTTTTGTGTCATAAAAAATATGTATCAATGTTAATCTATAACTATTGTGTCTAATTTGGATTAAATAATAAAATAACATTTTGCAGGTGTTATGGTTTAAACTAAAATTGTTAGAGTAGAAAAATTGCCTTTGGGCAACATTTTTCTGAGTTTATGCACATTTTGAATCCAAGAAAATATCTGGGAAGTAAAGAGGATGTGCGCTCCTTCATACTTGATTGTTTTTAAACAATTCATCTTCTCATATCACAGATTTTTTTTAAAAATCATGAATATATGGCACAACTTAACACAGTCATTTAATTCCTTGATTCAATAAGGTTTTTGCAGCTTTCTAATATGTTTATTTATGTAAAGAAAAGTTGTATTTAGAGTATGAACCAGGCTTTTCTCTCATCTTATGGAACAACAGAACTTGTTTTAAGAATATTTATTAAGCCATGTGCAGAGAGGCATCCTCTGCAATGAACATTGGTGTTGTCCATATCCTGCTACTGGAGAAAAGGTGACAGGGTTGTATAGCAACACAGGGTCCTTCAAAGAAAATTCTCATGTGAATCAGCAACACCTAATACCTTGTGTGTATCCAGAACAACAACAACAACATCATCATGACAACGGAAAAAAGCAGCTTGAGAAATCAAAAAGGAGCCGAGCCGTGGAAACCCGACCTTAACACTTAGTCACGCTGCTCGTTGATCACTCGTGGTTTCAGGTCTTAGGTTGGATTACATAAAGAGGGCAACTGCTTGGCCATCACCTGGCAGCAAATGCATATCAAATGCAAATTTCCAAATAAACAACAACAACTGCAGTGTGGTGTTTTTCTTTTAGGCGTAGCTCTGACCTGTGAAACCCGGATATGTAAAAGGAAGGATGTTTACTGCAACATGAAGCCGATAATGTTAAAAGCGATAACTTATTGTACATTTATTTGTTAAGACTGCTTCAAGTATGTAAGCTAAATGGTGTTTTGGTTAAATGAGTGCTGGTAAAGAAGCTATCAGCTACTTAAACAGTGACCTATTTCAGTTTCTGTTCCAACTTCTCTTCACCTCCATCTATTTTTATGACTCCCACCAGTTATTTGTGTCATCGTTTTGTGAATGTAGTCACAGGCCATGGTCCTATCTCAGCAACCTGCACGTTTATGAGGCGATCTCTCAAGTTCCACTCGACTGTCGTCCTGTTTGGCTACTGAAATTCACACCATCCAATGAGAGGCAGCCGAGGCCAGGATGTGGTTTTTTACAAGCAGACAGACACCAGACACTCTTCTGCTGTGCTATTGTTTCCTTGTCTACAAACACAGCAACTACAGTAGTGATGACAGAGAAAACCTACTGTATGCAGTAGAGATGCTAGCCAGAGTTTATCTGAAACACACACCTTTAACTGACCGTGTTGAACTTAAGGACTTAAGAATCTATCTTAATATTTCCAAAGAAAAAAGAAAGACATTTTACTTTTGTGCTTATTCAAACTGAAGCCTTAGAGAGATTAGAAGACATTAGAAATCCTATTAAAACAACCAAAGACTCATTAAATTCATGTCTCCTGATTTCCCTTCTGTAGGTCAGCCGGTGACGCTGCTGCTTCAGCTGATGTCACAATCCTGCTGATGTCACCGAGTTTAATCAGCAGCACTGCAGTGGGCTTTGCTTACGCAGGCGCGTACACACACAGCATCACTGTCTGAATGAATGTTACCTGCTGCTGGCTTTAACAGAACCAGACACACATCTCAGCTGTTCTGCGTCAAACATACTGCTTTCTACATTTTGAAGAAATTAATTTGAGTGCAGGCTCGCTTTGTTGAGTCATTTCTGCTTTCGTTGCCCACACACCTGAAACTACTGAGATGTGGAATTGGTCTAGCCTAGAAATCTAGACAAACCGTAGCAGTAGTAAAAGATTTTGCTCTGCAGGTCGGTCTAGCCACGCTTCATCGTAGCCTCAGCAGGTCTACCGTTGGCTCGGCTAAGTTTAGGTTGGGCCAATCACAACTTAGTACCATTACGGTAGAGTTTGTGTTTTTAAATATGACAAAGCTGCAACAGAGCAAAACTACAAAGATGGCGGCAGCTCAGAATTGGCGCTTGTTTGAAATGGCTTTGGCATAAATTTTGGACGATTTGGACTTGGGCTTTTCTTTGAGACATGAGCAGATAGAGGTACTTCTTCCTCTACGGTGTATGAGAGACTGCCCTGTTGGCTGATTTAATTGGCTATGAATACGTCATGTTGTTCATTGTTCTGATTGGTCCTAGTGCTGTCCAACTGCGTGCAAATACAGTTTCAAAGACAACCGTAGATTCCGCCCCTACGATTGAGCTCTGTCTATGGGTCGTAGCCAAACTCTATATTTACATTTATATGATGGGTTGCCAGACACACATGGCCGACCCCTTAAATGACCCTTAAATGATAGCTTCTGGAAGTTTAGCATTATTTTGGGGATTTGTTTAGATTTCCGCTGTTACATGTCCTTAAAGGTTGTGATCGTGGAAGTTTTTACGTCAGATGAGAGTGATTGTTTATGCAGTCAGGTGGAGAGGCACGTTTCCAATCAGTGCATTGTTGTGAGAGATAATGCAAAGACGCAATTATGACGCTAGTTTCATTTATGTGCATGAGCAGGAGTTTCCAACTGAGTTCTGGGTTCTAGTTTTAGCAAATGTAATGTAAAGAGGAAGCTAATTTTTAAAGTATCAAATTTTTACTGCTAAACAGCAAGTAAAGGAACCAAAGATGGCAGAGCTACTTCACCGAACTGTTATCTTCAAACAAATAAGAGACAAATACAGACATAGATGCACTTTGAGTTTGATTTTTATAGGTAGGCAGATAACACACTTATAACACACTTAATATATGTTCCCATCCCAATGAGTTTAAAAAGCACAGTAACAGATCAGTTATTAACAAATTTTAGAGTTCATTCATTGCAGTTCTGAAGCTGACTAAAGACCATTTTGTCATCTCTATGCATGCGTTTTACAAAATGTAGTGACACATGTATCCACATGTATAAGGGCTGCATGATATTAGCAAAACATGACTGTGATATTATTCAATCTCAACTGATGCTGACAAGCACAAAGTGGGGTATAATGTTTTCCTGTTTTCCTTCAAGCAATGCTAGTAGGCCTTTCTCTGTTAAATGTTAAAATGATAACATCATTTGTGATAAATCTGCTTTTCCCGATTTTTCTCCTTATCTTCTTTCATGGTGATGTTTCCTTTTTGGAATCTGAAATCTTAATTTATTTATAAAACAAAATAAATATGACATCTGAACTCTATCTTTACGCACGCACGTCCAGCATGTGGGAAAAGATTTCACTCCCAGCTGCACAAATACAGACAGGCCTCTCAGATGGATGGCACAGAGCTCCAATGACCAGACAGACAAACAGACGCTCTGACTTAGGGAGTGGTCACCAATCTGCCCCTGGATCAGTACTGCAACTCCCCTGACCCACATACACACCACAGACTCACACAGACACCGACGCCCTCTAATGGACAGCCACCAAACCACCGTTTAATATCTCACACTTGAAAGGACTAGAGGCTTTTTATGTGGGATTAAAGTGCCAAAATTAACCAAAGTGAAATGAAAGTGCTCATTGGAATCTTGTAGAACAAATAAACATATTAAGCAGTGGAAGGAAATGGACGATTACTGGTAGAATAAAGCAGTTACAAAAGGTGAAACCGGAAAAACCTGATTGTCAACTTGAAGCAAACGAGGGGACTCAATGGATTGGGACGTGACAACGGCACGGTGGCTGTGTCAACAGAAAGCGGGTCTGCAGCGTCAGACATGTGAGGATCTTATTCTTCCCTGTTCATTTAGGTCAACTTGGTTGATTTTGGATGAAACAACACAATCACTATTCTGCTATGGCAAAATGGTGTATTGGTGCCTCTAACATTTAATAAAATTAGAATGGTTGTTAAAAACACTGACATTTAATTTGAAAATGAAGAAGTGATGAAGCCAAATATCTGAATAAATCTTACCTCCTCGGCTGAGAGCGGCGGTCATCCTCCCCGCTACCGGACTCCTAGAGTGAAAAAATAGCAAGATTAGATTTATCAAGCTATGAAAAGCTTCAGAAAATCAAAAATTCATATAGTTTAAAGCTACATTTTACATATTTTATGCCACTATTTACTGATGCGAGTATTTGAATTTATAAAACTTTATAAACTCTTAAATCCTACATTAAAAATAATAATTGGGATTAAAATTAAATATTATCTGACAAAAATTAATAAAATAAAGTTGATGCAAAGCAATAATTGCTCCAACGTAAAAAATGATTTACAGAATTCAGGGAATATTTATTTTTTATTTATTATATTATTATTTATTTTTATTTATTTACTTTTTAACATTACTGTTACATCGTAACATACAGAAAAACGTAAGAAACTTTTAAAATTATTTTTTCTACATTTATTTGTAGTCTGTCTGAAGTCACTGCAGACAGTTGCTATAGCGGTCAGTTTCTGTACGTCACGGTGAGACGAAAATGTTTACAGAAGTTTTAAATATATTGTAGTAAAGCTCAGTTTGAATAGACAATACTCAGTCAACCAAACAAACTGATGGAAAATTAGGAGACAAGATCCCACTGTGCAAAGCTGAGTAAGGAAGGGACGCTTGTTTATTTAAATAAACACACACATGCACGCACGCACAGAAAGGCAGAAACAAACGAATGCTACAAGTAGCACCCGTTTAGCTCGGGTTCAGCACTGCCCAACTGGAGCAGCAGTGCAACAGTGAGACATGAGAGGGAGCAGAGTTCAGCTTCAACTCAATTTACACACTCCAGGAAAATGATCTCATTCTGTTTTTAAGGTGTGGCTGGTCAGAGAATAACAAATCCACACACACTCGCACATAAACAAGCAGAGACACAAGGGAGACAAAGAGGAAAATGTAATACGAAGCTTTTGAAATGAGATATAAAAAAAAAACGCCAAAGCTCGGTGGTAGATAAACACCTGGCACGTATCACGTAATGCCCAGCACTTATCTTGTTTACTCTAAATGTGGGCCTAACGACATTACTAAAACATTTACAGCTTCACAAAAGACAGAAGTGGATAACAGGCTGACGATACACAACAATGAGCAGAAACCAAAAGAGGCCCAAAGCTGGTATCATATCATTTTCTTATCGGTTATGCTGTAAAAGAGAATAATGCAGCCAATACAAATCCCAGGTACTGCTTTCGTAATGAGAGCGAGAGAATAGGTAAACATGAGCCAAGTTAGCGCTGAACAAAAGTAGAACAAAACAATCTGAGTAGTAGAATTTAGTGCCAGGTCATTTGAGACTGTTGTGGGTCCAGTTCAACGTAATAACCACAATGGGAGGTGCTGGTTCTCTATCATGCAGAGCATTCAAAGCAGGTTTCCACTGTGTCAGACAGAACAGCCCAGGAGACTCTTAGAAGAAATCCTGAGCACTGATTAAAGCAGGGGATGCTGGAACTCCAGTGAGTCCATTACTGCGTTCATTCCCTTCAGATCCTTTATCGAGGCTTACTCAAACATCATTACACATATCACATTCATTTAAATAAAAAGCCTTTGTTGGTGTGCTAAAGTCTGACTTAGAGATTTCACATTAGCAGAAAAATCTCAGCTCTGCTTTGTTATGTGTTGAGATCATCCGAAACTTTATTTAGATAAGGCAATGCATCAATTTTGCATACATGAAAATGGGAGTTTTTCCCAAGGTGCAGGGAAATTTGATGTCTGAAGGTCAAGGATCTATAAAAATGTTAAAATGTGATTAATTCACAAACGTATGACTAAAAAAATAACAAAAACTCATTAAAACACCAACAGAAGACAAATTCTGACATGGGTCTAACTAAACACAAGGAGAGAAAATAGCTATTAGGCATCCCATGAAAGGCTTGACACACGCACGCACGCACACACACACATCACATGAATGCAAGACCCACCAAACATGTCTTTGTGCAGCTTGTTGTCACAGTATGTGTCTGCAAGTCCCAACTTAAAAGCATATTTCCACTCTGAAACACTCAACGTCATTCACTACTCCTGCCTGGTAAATTACACATATGAACATCTTCTTGTATTATTTCAACAACTCGTTCTTTCTTTTAATCACACGGAAAGACTGGTAATCACATCTCTAGCAAACCTAGAACCCTGCACTCCGAGCTACTGGTTGCACAAGATCTTAAAATACTTTTTTTCATGTTTTGACTTTTGTTGCTGACAAAACAAATTACCCAAAATGTGTGTGCACAAAGCAAGACGGTTATCTTTATGCCTACTTACAAAACCTGTTTTAGTCAGATTACAGAAGGCGTGAGGAACAGGGTCGTTTTTAAGGCTCGCTTTGACTGACTTCTGGGTAAAAAAGTAACTCTGCTCCAGTTTGTGCTTCAAGCTCACAGCAGGGGGTAGAATAATCGTTTCTAAATGCAACTAACTGGCAAGAAAAGTGTTGAAATCTGACAATCACTTCAGATTTTGTTCATATCGGTTTATCCCATGCTGGCTTTGTTATTCAAGGCGTGTAAGTAAATGTGCCCATCTGTAAACTTCACTGCCTGTGAAGACAATGAAAACAGAAGACACAGCAGCACCTACACAGGAAGTGTGCGCAGTTGTGTACAACAGTATGACTGTATATTACTTCCTCACTTTGTGCCTTGATTTTCTGGTATGGTCGCTGCTTCTGCAGATAAAAGGACAACACAGACAACACATGCAATGGTAACAGGACAACCACCTGCGCCATTATTTTGCATGAGCAACAAAAACCTCAGCCTTCACAACACACACAACAGAGAGAGACAGGAAGAGAGGGTGAGACAGGCATCAAGTATACAGAGGGACTCTAGGGAGTTGACAGACACACAGCCATGTCTATCTAAACACCAGATTGTAAGAATAATGTCATTAAGAGTTTTTACTACAAGGATCTGGAAAATACCATCAGAACTACCACATACTAAATAACTAAAATGCGTTGTACCAGATTAAATAAAACTCGTTTCAAATTGAATCCATTATCATCTAGAAGAGCAGCAATAATAAAAGATCAGGTTAGCTTTGCAACGACGCTGGAAATTGAAAAATATGAGGCTATATTTGGCGCATGCGCACGAGCACAAAGGCGAAGCACTTGGGAGACGTTCGGCAGACGTTAAAACACAGCGGAAACGAAGCCCCGAGTCGCCTTCGACAGCAAAGAGATTTGGGTTTAGTGACAGAGGAGGCGATAGTGGAGGAGGAGGGTTAAGAAATTGAAAGCGGCTCTCACCGAAACGCAGGGACTGGAGCTGGTGCTGGGGGTCGGTGAACGCTGTACGGTAACCAGCGCCATTCAGCGACCGGGAAGCGGACACCTGTGAGGAAGCGAAGGCGACGAGACGAACATAATGGTCCTGAGCGGGGAAAACCTCCGCTGAACCTGAGTTTTTTTGTCCCCTGTGAGGTTTTTCTCCTGCTTTCTCTCCGGTCGCGGACTGTTTGACTACTCCCCGGCTGCTTCCTCTGTCGGTGTCGCTTGCGCATGCGCAACGGTCCTTTGCTTGTCAATCTCGGTTAACCCTGTGAATGCCGGATGAAAACAAAGGCTATTATAAGTGTCTTTAAAATATTTTATAAAATATTAATGGTTTATGATGAAAGATGAATAACTCTGTTATCAGGCAATTACTGCAGCTGTAAAACTAATTAAGTATGTGAGTCAGACGGTTATCCCTCTGTGACTATGTATTCTACTGAGGAATTAATTAATCTGATCAGTAATTGCTGATGAAACCTGGTGAGAGCAGGCTTGAGAATCAGAAGTGTCCAAACATTCAGAATTATTTTAAATAAATAAAAATAATATTTGACTGAATTTCTCAGACAAAAAGTAGAGAAATATGCAGTACAAAGCTGTTCAATACTGTAATTCTATAATTAATACTGATTCTTGTTTTGTCTAAACTTTATGTCTTTTTCTAGAATAACTCTTGATTCAGAAAAGCATCTAAAAATCAGTAATTACATTTTATTGCTATGGTAGCAGTTATAAACATTAAAGCAAAATTTTTTTTGAGTAAAATCAGTTTCCTCTAACATAAATGTTTGTAGTACGCTAAATGATTTTTTAAAAAACAATGTTAAGAGCGTTTATGAAAGTTGAGATTTTATCAGATCCCTTTAAATAGCTTTTGAGACATTTGAAAAAAAATCTGTGATTATACATGTCTGGATTTGATTTAAGGAGCATTACCTGTACAGTATCCATAGATAACGTGTGCACTTTTATGGGCTAGGTCTTGGAGTGAATTTAAAGCTGCTGTATTGAAACTGTCACTTGTGGTTCAGAGAAGAAGAAAGGACTGTCATCACAAAGTCTGCTATCTCATCGACTCTATTTTTTGGCTGCAAAAAAGTGTCAGTAAAGTGGTTAAAAGTAGGACGCAAGGGTATATTTCATGAGATGTGGTCTGCTTGTCTGAACCTGTAACACTGCAGTGTTATCTTCACTGCCTGAGGCCATGCACAGATTAACCTCACACTGAAATGTGTGTCATCAGAACAGAGTGTGCAGAAGTATGTATATATGCACAGCTCCACTACCACGACTATTATTATAGGTTGTGTACAAACTGGTTCTTGGTCTTCTTTCAGCACATATTATAATGCTAGTTAGACTGAAACACCAAAAAAACTCACATTGAGTGACGAATCAGAGGTATGGAGCCAACCTGCTGCAAAACTATTTAAATCATCCCCTTTTGTTTCCTTGTTTATACCAGTAACTTTCTATTTATGGTTTACTGTACAAGGAGGAGGAAGGCACCTCTGTCAGATATCTAAGCATTTCTCTACCACTTGTTCTATCTCTGTATCAATCAACATGCTTATTCATTCAAAGCAAAGCTAATTTTTGTCACCACTCTTTTCATTCATGTGCGAAGCTGCTTTGGTTGTTTTGTTAATACAGCAGGGATTAGCAGCGAGGCCAGAGAGGAGATGACATGCAGATTACGACAGAGATAATGTTCTTTGGAATTAGAGTCGCTCAGAGGAAGCTGTAAGAATATGAAACCGCAGATTTAATCACAGGTGAAGCCATGTGCTCTTTGATCTGATGTTACAGCTTAGGTTGCCACAGATTTGAGAGAGAGAGAGAGAGAGAGCACAGACAACACTAAAAATAAAATCACTTGCAAATGAAATGAGGGAACCACATGATGTGCATTTTTTGTACATTTTTATACCTTTTAAAAACATTTTTTTAATGTTTTGCGGGGTTTTTTATTATACTTGGTCAAGGAGACAGGAAAGAAGTAAATAAGTTGTTTTTTGTCACAAATTTTCTGCTTTCTACTTTTATCACAGCATGGTAGAGAAAATGCAAGAAAATTAAAAGAAGAAAAGAAGCCAAAATTTAAAGAAAATATTTAAGGACGTTAATAAAGTCTGAAGAACTATTGACCAGGATTACTTTAAATTATTACACTAAAATATGTCTCTTTAGAGTCCTTATTATCAGCAAAGAACAGTTTGCACGGGACAGTCTACAGGCTCATTAGGCTTATAATCTTTGTTTATTTGTATATAACTGGTGTTATAAGATTCTCTATAAAGTAGTCCATTTGTCTGATGGGCACAAAATGTAAATATGTTGATGATTAATTAGTATGTGATTTATTTTACAAAGTAAAATTGATTGTGTTAAATAATGTTGTTAAACATCACAAATAAAATATCTCTACGAGTTACCAAATAATTGGTCATGTAAAAGTTATTCTTTTTGATAATATTTCAAATATTTGCAGAAAAAAAATAATTCATTGTCATATAAACTATTTATTTATTTATTTATTTATTTTCTAGTCACTGATTTAATTGTTAGTAATAATTTGCTGAAAAATCGTAAAGCAATTTTTGGTTTGAGCCACAGAGACGAGTGGTTTGAGCGAGTAGATTCGACACGAATTAATTTTCGTGTCGAATCTGCTGTTGTGGATTTTCACTGAGCAAGATGGCGGTCCCTACAAAACAGTAAGTGACAAACATGGTAGCGAAGCTTTCACTTTTAATAAACGAATTAACAATGCGTCTGGTTGTTATGTTTGTAGTCATGGTACAAATCTGAAGTGACAATAGCACGAACTGTACAACAAACTGTAGTTTGTTCGGTGGAGCTTATATAAGTAGTTAGCATTATGCTAACCCATTAGGCTAGTTTTTCAGTCAAGTGGCATTTCTTGTTTAATTATTTACCATTTACATATATTTTCTCACACGGCATCTGTGATAACTTCCACATTTTAACTGACCTATTACTCCTGGGAGATTCAGGCTAACTTCAGCTTCTTGTGAATTTATGAAATTAGGATCTCCAACTCAGTCTTTTATTCTTAAACATTTGTTATAAGTTTTAATACAAACATGTACGTTTGAGAAGAGAAATCAATATTTTGTTTCTCGTGGTCCTCAGGTATGGGCTGATCTTGCCGCAGAAGAAGGGAGCATCAAAGGCAGTCCTTTCTAAACCCTCAATATTTGGGGATGACTCCGATGAGGAAGTATGTAAACTTTTCTATTTGGTTAAGAGCAGGACATTGTCTGATCAAATTTCTGTCAAATTAAATATAAGCTGCTGAGAAAATGTTATGACGTTTTGTACTTTAGACCTCAGTTGGGGAGAGTTTGCAGAAAGAAGCTATCAAAAAGAAAATGATGAAGCAGGTAATATAAACACAGATTTCACAGAACATTTCATTTGGTGTCATGCATTTTTTTCTTTTTTAAAAGTCACTCTTTTTTGTTTACATTGTCTTGGTTGTAATCCGTGTCTCTTTCTGTCTGAAGACACGTCTAGAGATGCAGAAAGCCCTTGATCAGGACAGCTCTGTGTATGACTATGATGCTGTCTACGACGACATTCAGAAGCAGAGACTTGAAAGCAACAAAAAAACTCTAGGAAGTGCTGACCGAAGGGTAACTCCAGTTCTATTGAACCCTTTGAAATGCATGCGTGTCTGGTAGTTGAAAAACTCTTGTTTTTGTTGTCTTGATGCAGGAAAAACCATGAGCCACATTGTGAGCTATTAAATTTTTCTTTATTCTTTTGTGACAGCCAAAATATATTCATCAGTTAATGAAAGCAGTCGACGATCGAAAGAAGGAACAAGAGCGACGGGATGAAAGAAAAATACAGAAAGAAAGAGAAGCAGAAGGGGAGCAATTTGCTGATAAAGATGCTTATGTGACCTCTGCCTATAAGAAGAAACTGGAAGAGCAGAAAGAGGAGCAAGAGATGGAAAGACGACAGGCAGAAATTGAAGGTTTGAGGAACACTATATAATATTAATACAATTATTTTATGTCATACAGCCTGTATATTTCATTTATACAATTTTTTAACCTTGATGCGTAGCTGCTTTGGATGTAAGGAAACAGAAGGACCTGAGTGGTTTCCACCGACACCTGCTGAATCAAATTGTCAGAGAGGAGGCGATACCCGATCGCTCAGCAAACAAGTCAGTCACAGCTTTTTATGATTTGCTCAATAAATAGTATTTTATTCAGTGCTCATTTTTGACTTTCTATTTTTTATCTACAGCAGTCAAACTTCCGATGCTTTAAAAAAAAACAAGAGGACGTCGTCCGTTCCCTCGGCTACATCTCGTGAGAATAACCCAAGTTCAGGAAGTGAGAACGAGGAAGGTCGTGAAGAGAAGACGGGGTTCATTAAGCCTGGAGGATCTGCACACTCAAATCGCCAGTACCGACAAAGGTCACCTTCATCTGGGAGTGAGGAGAGGGAAGCAGAAAGGGACAGAGACAGAAAAAAGAAGCGCCATAAAGACAGGGAGAGACACAGAGACAAAGATAGAGATAAAGACAGAGACAGGCACAGGGGCAGAGAACGGGATGACAGATATGGAGACAGAAGAAGTGACAAGGATCGAAGGAAAGACAGAGATCGAGGTCATGATTATGACAGAAGCAGAGGAAGAGGGGAGGATGAGAGGGAGGACAGGCACAGAAAGAGGAAGAGGAGCCCCAAAGAAAGAGAGCGAGAGAAGAACGGCGAAAGAGAAAACAGGAGGAATTCAAGTGCAGACAAACGAATGGACAAACATGAAGAAGAAAAGGAACAAAAGAAGGAACCTGAGATGCAAAAGGTCTTGATGCCTGAGGAAAAAGATGCTGAAAAACAGGAAAGTCCAAAGGATGATGGTGAACAGAAGCAGGAGGAAGAGGAAAAGGCAAGCAAGTTTGTGAAGCGCAGCACAGAGCACACTGTGAGTTCAGCTCGAGAGCGGTACTTGGCCAGACAGATGGCCCGGTCATCTTCAAAGAGCTACATCGAGAAAGAGGAGGACTGAGTTTAATCAAAATGTTACCAAGCTGCACACCTTTGTTTCTGTTCAGAGGATAAAAATAAGGGTTTCAGATCATTTGACAAGCTGAAAACTATTTAGAAAAAGATTTTAAAAATCCCATTAGGTTTCATCTTATTTGTACCTTTCCTCATGACCACCTTTATTTGTTCCATCTAAAGATTTAAATCTAGAAAAGCTGAACAAAAATGTAAAGTTGTAACACTTTAGAAATATTTCTCAAACTAATGAAAACTTCATATTGTTTAAAGAGCATGTCCTTTTCCCCACCATGCTGTTAAATATGAACCGAAGGTTTGTTAAAGACAAGACTTGAAAGCATGGTCTAGTTGTGCTTTGAGTCTTCTTGAAAGAAAGCATTTCAAACCAGATCCTGTAAACAGATCTGTTTTGTCTGGGCTCAATTGTAAATATTTAGGTTCTGGTTGCTGAATCGGGTTGAAAACTTCTGTATGACATTTTTGGCATTTATTAAATATTTCTTGTGCACAGCTGAACTCTTTGCATCCTTGTATCAACATTTTTTAAGGCGTTAGGCCTATATGGAGTTAGCAAGGATTATGGTTTTCCTCATCGCAGACCCAAACACTACATAAAAGTTTCATATTTCAATCACTCCTGATTAAGGAACTGCAGGCTTATAAATTCATCTGTTGGGTCTCCACACACAAAATTAACCCAGTGTGGGACTTGAGTACATGTGCATTTATAACAAAGATAAGCAAATTCTTTAATCAAATCTTCAGGTTAAAATGACTTCCCCAAAAACATTGATATCAAGTTGGGTTTTAAAATCTTTATTTTTTTTTAAATCACTTACAGGCAGTCCCTAAAATCACGACCATTACATATTGATCCTAAAACAGAAGTGGGGGACTAGCTGCGACATCTGCTATCCATATCCCAGCCAAGTCAGACTTCTCACTGACATCAGGAAGGCGAGTCATCAGAACTTCCAAGTTAATTCACACCAGTCCATCAGCTGTTGGTGCAAATCTGAAGAAAAATAAAAGCAGCAAAGTTAGAAGAAAAGAAATTCATGAAACTTAAGTAGAAATTTCACCTTTTATAAAAAGCCTTTGTTACTTATTCTTGATACCATTTATCATGCATCGACCTTGCTCCCCCTACAGGGGTCATTGTTGGCATTGAGGACATTTTGGAAGCAGACATTTGCCCTATCTGCTACCATCACCAGATCATTCAGGTCTTTACAAAATAAACTCTGAAAATGCAGAGGGTAACATTTCCAGTAACAGTTAAGATGTGTTAAAAGCTGCCATTCAAAGTTCAGAAAACCAAGAGTCACCACTGAGCAATCTGCCGGTAATTCCAGCTATTTTCAGTTTAGTTTCATCACAATGTTTGGCAGCCATTATTGAGTAACATCTGAAAACTCACCTTTCACTTGGCCTCAATCAACAGGATCAGCAACAGTCACACCTGCAGAAACAGAGGCGGGAAGAATGAGACAAATGCGACTTAACTTTCACCAGTACAGTTGCCAACTCGCTTAACGCTCAGAATAATGGATTAGAAATATTCATCAGTTATCGCATCTGACGGCACTTCCTATTCCAAGTTTTCATCACAGTGCAAGTAAAAATTGTCTACCTCATTCAAAATGGTCTGATTCATCTTTAACTTAAATTCTTTGATCCAGGATGAGATCTTTGTATTGCACAAGATGATTCATGTAAAAGTTTAGCATTTTTAAAATTCAGATCAACTTACAAGGCTCATTTTAAAACAGCCAGCACTGTAGGCAACCCAGGAACCTGCAGGAGGGGCATCACATCTCAGATCTTACATGAACTTTCAGCTCCACACCTTAAATCGAAAAGAAAAAACAAACTGATAAACTAGTAGTGATTGAATCAATGTCATGTACATGCCATCGATAGTTTGTGTTCAGAAAACATTGATCAACACTAAACAATCTGCCGGTAATTCCAGCTATTTTGTTTAAGTTTCATCACAACAGAAGAAAACTAGTTTTAATTGACTGATTTTGAGTTTTACCTACACAGAATTCTTTCACTGGGACCTTCAAAAGCACTACAGGGCAGTGGACGAGGAACAGATTTCACATCACTTATGGTGGTGCAGAAGTTTTGAGCTGTAGAAAAAAAAAAGCAGAAATTTTACTTGTGTTGACAAAAAACAGGTGGAAATGCTAAAAAAAAAAAAAAAAAAAAATCTGCCAGAAATAAGAAAAACTAACCTTAGTCTTGACTTTTCATCCATTTGAGCTGCCATGTTTGAAGGAGTCTGAAAAACACAAAGAGGAAAAGTTAACTGGGTTAAGACTAAACGTTACACCTGAAATTTAGTTTCAGACTCAGATCAGTGAGCAGAAACATCGTCAGTTGTCGCATCAGACGGCACTTCCTATTCACAGTTTTCATCACTGACAAAATGCATTAAAACGTTTAAGATCATGTCAGGCACTCACCTGTCAGACAGGTGATTGACACTCAGGTCAGAGTGGGCCTTGCAAACATAGGCATCACATTTGAAGCATCTCATGCTTGTTTTGTCGTCTCTGGTGGTACAGAGCGCACAGTGCTTCCTTTTCTGCCCATGTCCTTGTTGGGGTAAAGCAGCCAGGGTCTTAACCAAACTGGCAGCGGCTGGTGTGCGGGGAATGTACTGGTGCCGCTGAATAAGAGGAGTCACCAAAGCTTTCCCCAGCTCTGCAAGGAAAAGTCTCCTCTTTAAACTCCAGGTTGAGACGATGGCTGCCCACACCACATATGCGTTGAAAGCAGACACATCAAGGATGTTGTGGAACAGTGACACAGGCCAGCGGGCTGTCATTTGCTTGCAGGTGTATGTACCAGTAAGCTGCAATAAAAGGAAAAAATAAGAAATTGGAAACAATACTGAATCTGTCCTACAGAAAATTATATGATTCACAAATGAAAGCTTTACATTACCTTATCAAGACAGTCAACGCCTCCTTTGTTCTTGTAGTCCTGGATCATAAGGGGTTTCCTGTCTTCTGTGGCACTAAGAACAGAGTCTGTGTAGTGTGCTCATCTGGATGACATTTCTATTCTATTCTTCTTGGGAACATATGACACAAGAGTGTGTGTGTCAGTGAAAGCTAATTTGATGAGTGCCTCTTCCTTTGGTCGATACCAGTGCAGAGGGAAGTTTAGGCAAGACCAGAGCAAGTGTCCACTCTTGGACTGAAATGTCTCCTCAGATGCCTGTTCTTCTGGTGCCTCTCCCTCATTAGTCTCAAAGTTTAGATTAAAATCTGTGTTGTCTTCCACTTCAGAGACATCCTTTTCTATCTCTGGTTCTATTTCAGTACCCTCTTCATCATGTCCAAAAGACTGGACCAGAACCTCTTCTACAGATAACTGCTTGGTCAGTCGCATACTCATTGTGCTCAGAGTAAAAGATTAGATTTTTTATATATAGCTATTATAAGTGTTAAGTTGTAAACCGGTCATATCTGACCCCAACACGACAGGAAGGGTAATGGAATTCCTTGAGACTGATGGCTCCTAAAGGGGGAAAAAAGAATGCAGTGGTTTTAAGATTTAAAGCAAAATGTATTTTGAACGTAAAATATACAAGAATACGCAGGTTAGCTAAAATAACTAACAACTTTAGTTCAGCAGCTCCCAAAAAGAGCTCATATTTCCATCCTCTCCCCACCACGTGGCTGCACGAGGCCTTTCAGCCAAACGCAACATCAAAAGCTAACGGACATCATCGCTTTACAAACAAAAATGCAGATAAATATAAATGCGTGTTTTTAAGTATTCAGAGTGTTTAAATCAAAATGGCCCAACCTGAAAAAGCGAAAACTTCCACTCTCTACGATACCTCTTTCAAAGGCTAAAGGTAGCCAAAGAGATCGGTAGGCAGCTCGGTAAGCCTTTATATACATACATGTCGCAAGAATATGACGTAATAGATATTTTTTTTCATTCATCACTTAAAGCTTTATTGAGCAAACTGTCACAAACGCAAACATATATTTAATATTTGATTTTGCTAACATACGTTTTACTAAAGTTAAAGTTTAATTTAGTCGATTTTAAAGTTTTCAGAATAAATTTTTGATTTGTTCTCGCTTTCATGTTTCTTTTTTCTTTTTTTCTCGACCTTTTTAAATATGAAGCAACACATTTTACTATTTAAAACTTAAGTACTCATTATTCAATATTTAAATGAAAAATGAATTCGCATTTCTAAAAAATCAATTCAAGTTCCTACACACTAAGGTCGCCAGATGGCGCTGTTTGACAGATTTCTCACTGTTCACTGATTCAAGCAGTTCATTAATGACCAGTCTGTCTGAGAGGAGTCTAGTCTTTGGAAGCAGACATTCATCACTCTGAGCAAACTTTTGGTTTTAATTTACAACTCTGGATATTTTATCACAAGTTTATTTCAATCTTTTCCATCTACTTCAGGTAAAGTTGTTTTACTCTTTTGTAAATAGGCTAAAATTGTTGAAAAGGCAAGAAATAACATTAGTTTTTATCTAACGTGGCTGAATGATGGTCAGCTTTTTTGTGGAGTTAGTACACGATACTATAAATGTAACCAAACCTCTGTTTAATACATCACAAAGCAACATTTTTTAAATATATTCTTTGCTTATCTAATGTAAGATTTAATCTGTTCAAATGTTGGTTGTTGTAGATATTATTTTGTGCTGCCTTGGCTTTAAAGAATGAGTGGGTGTTATGATAAATGGAAAGTGTGTTTGTTTTAGTGATGTCTGAGTGAGGCTGAACAACTGCAACAGAATGTTGCCACCTGTGAAAAAGGACAGAATCATTACCCACCTCCCAAAGGTTGGTAAACACATGCACATGCAGATACATGCATGCATGCACGCTCAAAAGCTTCAACATTAATTTTCTATTAGAACTTGCTGTAAAATTCACAAGCTTAGTTTCATAGCTTCATAGTTTGCGTACACTTTCCTCTTTCTCAACTACAACAATTTCACCTTCTATGAGGCAAATTTAATAAAAAAGGGATTTATGCAGTAAAACAACAAATCTGGCCACATATGCCATTAAAAACAGCTAAAATAGGTCAAGATTTTTGATTTATTTCCTCAGAATCTAGTAAGAATGCTATAAAACGTGAAGTGAAATGCTATAACAGGAAAACCCGTCAAAACCTCTGAGTTGAAGCTGTTTCGTGCATCAAGAATGACACACAGAGCTTTTAACTAACCAAACATGGTTGAATATTTGTGAAATAGTTTATTAAGCTGGAATAAAGAAATCTCTGTAGCCGTGGCTGTAAAATGGCGCCCACGTGCTCAAGCTTTAATCTCATTACAGCTCACAATGTCACTATTGATGTTTGGGTAATTTGGAGCCTGAAAAAGCCGAATGAGCATGAATGACCAGTGAACTCTTTTCATTTATGATTTATTTTGCAGTGCTTCAGTCCAAATGCAGCTCTTCACACCAAAGAAAGCTTCCACCCACAGGTGAAGGCAGCATGCCAGGTTCAGAAGACAGACAGGTGAGATTAAACAGTGATGTCATCCTCTCTTAACACACTGAGATGTGTGTCTGATCTAAACTAGTTAGTTCTGCTGGTTTCTGCTCCTCGATCAGCTGATCGCTATCCTCCATGTCTGACTGCTTTATTCTGGTGGTCTCCTAAAGAAGAACATGAACAAATTTGTTGGAATTGTTAAAAATAACTATTTTGCTCACAACTTGGCCACAAATACAGCATTTCAAGAAGAAAACAGTAGATTTTGGAAGAAAATGCATTAATTATATAAATAAAATCTTAGTTTTTGCATCTATTTTTACATTTTTTAATTATTAATAGGACAGGTGTCAAGATGCTAATATAACATATTGTCTTTTTTCTTTTATTGGACTAGGGAGCACTTTCTGAATTAGGATTTTTAAGACTTTTTAAATATTTAGACGTGTTTACTGACAGCTTTTTGTGATCGTGATTACTCTTGCTGCTGTTGAGTCATTCAAGAATGGAAAACTAAATGACTAAAAAGAAATGTTGTCATTTTCAGCTTTAACGTTGCCAAAGTCATCGTGGTTGGAGACGTTGCAGTTGGGAAAACGTGTTTAATCAGCAGGTATTTTTCCTTAAATCTTCAGATTAAACTGTTGCTTTTAAGTCTCAAAATGGTGTTGATGTTGATAAATTAAATCACAGTTTGGTGCTGCTCTGAAATACTTCCTCTCCGTGTTTGCTGCTGCTCCTTTCAGGTTCTGTAAGGATGCCTTTGACCGCACCTACAAAGCTACCATTGGAGTGGATTTTGAGATGGAGCGTTTTGAGGTGCTCGGCGTTCCCTTCAGTCTACAGCTGTGAGTTTGTTAAGCCCTCAGATTAAATCCAGCTTCACGCTGATCAGATTCAATCAAATAATCAATCAGATAGTTGTGAAGTTGTACAGAATCCTTTGCTTTATTGTGCTGCCTGCAGGCTGTGCACGAATAAACGTCACTTTGAAGCCAGTGTTTGTTGTTTTTCACTCTCAAGTGTCTGATCTGTTCCAGGTGGGATACTGCAGGTCAGGAGCGTTTTAAGTGCATCGCGTCAACGTATTACAGAGGAGCACAAGGTGGTTTATGGCTCAGATGTGATAAGATGCTGTTTAAAATAACAAAAATGTTGTTTTCACCTGCTAATTTTTTGTTGTATGTTTCTAGCCATCATTGTGGTGTTTGACTTGAGCAGCGTGAACTCGTTAACAAATGCCAGGTACGTCACAGTTCCTTGTTTTCTTTCAAGAAACCATTTCACGTCTTTTATCTGTGTGTGTGTGTGTGTGTGTGTGTGTGTGTGTGTGTGTGTGTGTGTGTGTGTGTGTGTGTGTGTGTGTGTGTGTGTGTGTGTGTGTGTGTAGGCAGTGGCTGGAGGATGCCATGAAGGAAAACGACCCGTCCAGTGTTTTACTGTTTCTTGTTGGAACCAAAAAGGACATCAGCGTGAGTGGATTTCACATCAGAGATGTTTAAAGGCAGGAAATGACCTGGAAAGTGGTTTTAGGATTTGGGTAGTGACCGAAAGAATGAGATCGCGGATACAAGCGGCCAAAATGAGTCTTCTCTGCAGGGTGTCTGGGTTCTCCCTTAGAGATAGGGTGAGAAGCTCGATCATCCGGGAGGGGCTCTGAGTAGACCCGCTGCTCATCCACATCGAGAGGAGCCAGTTGAGGTGGCTCGAGCATCTGGTCAGGATGCCTCCTTGGTGAGGTTTTCCGGGCATGTCCAACCGGGAGGAGACCCAAAGGAAGAGCCAGGACACGCTGGAGGGACTATGTCTCTCGTCTTGGGATCCCCCCGGAAGAGCTGGCCCGAGTGGCTGGAGAAAGGAAAGTCTGGGTCTCCCTCCTAGGCTGCTGCCCCCGTGAACCGACTCCAAATAAGCGGAGAATAAATGATGGATGGATGAAGCTTTGAGCTTGGAAAACTTGATTTTCCTGACATTTTTAACAAAAAAATGTCAAAATCTGTCAAACTGAGCTGAGCCAAGTGTGTTCACGCCAAACCTAAATTATAGTCAACTATTATTATTATTATTTTGTAAATTACAGAATTTTAAAAGTGTTTTTAAATGAACTATTTCCTTCATGGGTAAAATATTTGGAATTTTTTTGACTTCAAATTTACTTAGAAAAAATATTATTTTAATAATTTTAGTTAATATACAAAATAATAATTATTTTACAAAAAAATGCATTAATACCTTTAGCAATGTCATTTTTTATCATTGTTCTGCGTTATCTGTTAAAAAACAAACATTTTTTTTATTCTTGGGAAAAAAAAATCGTAAATTTTTTAATCTATCTGAAATAGTGCTTAAAGTGAATCTGCAGGTTTTTGTGAAGAATCGTAATATGTTTGGTTTTCTAATATTTTTATTCCTCACATAAACTGGAGAATTACTTGATGAGTTGGCATTAATGGACCAAACATAAGTCTGGTGTGATCATCTGATGAGTCAGGATGTCTTTACAGATATAGATCATAACCCAAGACCATTAGAAATCACTTCTCGGAAGTCATTTTTGTCTTTTTGTTCCTCAGACTCCTGAACAGTTGGCTCAGACTGAGCAGGAAGCCATCAGACTCTCAGAGGAAATCAAAGCGGAGTACTGGGCAGTGTCTGCAAAGTCAGGTTGGAGAGAAACCACCAGGATCAGCTCTTTATTTATTTATTCATTTTTTTCCTTTCTGATTCCCGCTCTCTGTCTGTTTGCTGTCCCAGGAGACGGCATCAGGGACTTCTTCCTTCGCGTGGCCTCTTTGACCTTTGAGGCAAACGTTTTGGCCGAGCTGGAGCGGAATGGGTCGAGGCACACCAGAGACATCATCAGTGAGTCGCTTCATGCAGAAGTTTCTGCTCGTCGTCATGCCGACAGATGCTGTCTTCTTTGTGGAATCCCAAGAAACTGATTATTTATCTGCATGTTTATTAAAACCTGCAAAGATAACAAACACGTTAGGAAACTAACCTGCCAACTTCACTCCCCTTTTAAACACATTGTGCTACAGACCATCCTATTTTAGCTTTGCATGCTGACATTTGTTTCTGTGTTGCATTCAGGGATCACAGAAAGCGATCACAAACCAAAGAGGAAAACTAACTGCTGCTGAGCCCCGAGCAGAATCAAATCAGCAGAAACTCACAGCTTCAGCGTGGACTTCATGAAAAATCTTCTTAAAGAGATGTCAGTGTGTTTGTAGGATCCTGAAAATGGTTTTTAGAAGGAAAAAGTGGAAACGGTTTTCCAGCAGGATGTTTCAACAAGACGAGCTTTGTGCGTTATCAATAATTATAATTAAACGCCTTCATAAAAATGTCCATCTTCTATTTTATTTGAAAATGTCAGAATAAAACCCGCGTTTTTCTTTTCTGGCCTGCTGTCATGTGATTTTTGTGCTGCTGATGTGACTCATAGATCAGCTCAAATGACCTCCATCATGCCCATAATGCACTTCTCCTCTCTTTCACATGATCTTTAAATGGAGGGATTGTTCCCAGGGATGGAAATGTGCAGCAAGTCACATCCGAACCAGCAGATTCCCTCAGGGAGTCACAAAGAAGAGAAAAAGTTGACGTCATGAATCTGCAGATCCTCTCATATTTCACATTAATAAATGAAAAATTTAAATGTAAACAAATACCTTTTATTTTCTAAAATCAACACAAAACAAATCATTTTCTATGAACACTTTTATTAAAGAGATCACAGATAGCAACAGCCGTCAGCAGCACCACAGGCGACTCTGCCGACAACCAATCAGGCTCGCTGAGACAGGTGCAACATCTCAACCTGGCCGGAGGTAAAACCCAAGACTTACAAACAATATTTATTTAAAACGGTATGCAATTGATGGGACCATCATACTTTGCACCATACAAGTTAAATAGCACATCATTAAATATCAGTGCTGCTTGTGTGTACTGTGGCACAGAGACACAGGAGAACTTAAGTGTTCATGAGTCATGAGGGAGGCAGAGGAGCAATGAAATCCCTAATGATGGATTTTAAATAATATATTTATTCTACTAAAACAAACGCGTGCAGCTGGGATATTACAGGAACATAAAGACAGCAGGAGTAAGTTTGATAGTGTTAGAAAAAAACATGATTTTCTCCACTGAGACATTTTGATTTTGCTGCTGCAAAGTGAAAATCCAGTTAGCTGGTTTCCAAAGTGAAACTACCTGAAGATGTGATCCCGTCCCACAAGATACTGAACTGAAAACACGCGGGATGCAAGAGATTCAGATGTGAGTAAATAAAAACTCATCGATGCTCCCTCGATAGATCAAACATCTAGTTGGATTTAGTCACTAGAATCAAAAAGCTTTCAAATAAAAACTACCTTCCTCTACCGCGCCTCACGCTGAAGCACACAAGGTTATTGAGAACCACCGTGTCCAAAGAGGAATGTTCCAACGCTCACGCCCACATAGGACAGGCTGCAGTCTACAATACATCAGAGACGCAGTCAGCTGACCGTAATACAGCACGTGGTGGAGACGACTCTTAACCCTCCTCTATCGCTCGTCTGTACAGTTATAGTTGTGTTGATGTGAAGAGCAGAGTCTAAACGTTTCAATCAGAAAACAAAAGTCTTTATTCATTCTGACGCATTCCAAACAAAAATCAAATTTCCTGCTGGCTTGGCAAAGTGTTGTTATGGCAACTGCTCTTAGCATTCCACCAGCCGTGATGGAGGAACGGCCGACTGTTCCCTTCGAACTGAAAGCAAACACGAAAACAACGATAGGACAGCTCGTCTGTGTAGGTCCATGTCCTAAATGTAACTGATACTTCAAGTAGTTTTTATCACCACGGTTCTGTCTTTCTGCGTAACATGTAGCAGTATGGTGGGAGAGGAGGATGTGAAGATTTTGGTATGAGAGGGATGAAGAGGGGAGAGACTTGAGCTGACATGAGTCGGCTACATTATCAGGAGAACCGGTGATCATCGGCTGGATGGAGATAAAGATGATGAAGGGATGTGGGGGAGGACATGGAGAAAAGGATGTCTGAGTGAGGCGGTACAAAGGAGGAAGATGGGCTAAGTGGGGGTGAAGTGACGCCCCCCCTCCGTGTTCTATCGGTCCATTTCATCCAGCAGAGGCGTGGCATCTCCAGGGAGCGACATGGGCGTGCTCTCGATCATGGGGCTGGGAGACGGTCGTGGCGTCATCCTCTGGGATTTTTTCCTCCCCTCTGCTTCTTTCTCCTTTAGCCACTGCTCGGCCATCTTGCCCCAGTCGACTGCAGTGGAGCTGCTGCTAGGCCTGCAGAGGAGAAAAGGTTTTATTTAAAAAATCCAGAAGAAATGATGGGCTGTTTAGCTGTTAAAGAAAAACTTCAGAGTGTAGGTTGGTCGCCACCTAGTGGCCGAGTAATGTCAGTGCTTACTTTGGCGGCGGCTGTGGCTGCTGCTGCTGCGGCGGCTGCTGTTGCTGTGGTGTTCGTCCTCGTGATGAGGTGGAGGAAGAGGGCGTGCCGGATGAGTGGCCATGATGACTGCTGTGGTGGCCAGGATGGCTGTGATGCGGAAGGTGTGGGTGGGCGTGTGTTTGTGAAGACTGAGGGGTGGAGCCTGGATACTGTGGCGTGCCCAGGGTCTGCTGGCTCGGGGTTGTGTAGGAGTAGCTCGGAGTCATCAAGGGTGTCGCCATGGGCTGCTGAGGGGTGGCGAACACCTGAAGAGAACACAGTTGAGTTACAGCGTAAAATCCACACTCTTATTCAAATGTGTGCAGTTTATGAACCGAAGAAACTAAAACTATAACTTTTTTATCAGCATCATAAATAGAATTAAATCAGTCTTTAAGCAACATCCCAGCATTAAGATTCTCCTCACGTGATAAGCAGACGAGCTCCCTCCTCCTCCTGTGCTGCCACCGTAGCCATACTGGCTGGAGCTCCACTGTGCCGGGGTCGTGTTGGGGTTCTGGCCCTGACCCGTCACCGCGGCGATGGCATTGAACATCTGAGAAGTCATGTTTCGTGGAAGGGCGTTGACAGCTCGAGTCAAATCTGGGGAAAAATTATGGACTAGATTATAAAAGCATCTTTGGTATAGTGTGTGTGTGTGTGTGAAGAAAGAAGAAAGCTAGACTTACCTGCGATATTTATATTGGCCGGCGTTGCGTTCAGAGATGCGGGGGTTCTGGTTCTGCTGCTGTTAGAGGGAGTAATGCCTTTGATGGGGACAGAAAATGTCAGCCATAAATAAACATTTGAAAAGCTGTAATAGAGTTTAAACTTTAATATCATGCTTTAATACCTGGAACAGGCTCCTGATAATGATCCTTAAACCAGCGGAAGAGCCCGTTCACTGTGGGAAATGTCTGTGAACGATAGCGGAAACCATCCGGGGTGATGGTCACGTACTCGACCCTAAGAGGAGGATAAAAAGAATTTGAGTTTCAAATTTAATAAAAAAGACTGAATAAGTTAGTTATATCAAGCAGTTAGAATGCTTTGGGAATGAATTTAAGCAGATGAAGGTTTTGTACTTGTTAGAGCCATAAATAGATTTTTTAAGTTATATTTTTATGAGAATCTGTTTTTTTTTTAATTTTTGTCATTTTTAGCAAGGTTAATATCAGTTTAAGTTGGTATTATTTTGAAGTACGGGCTTTTATTTTGAAAGTATTATTTCCGGTTAAGCTGTAATTTTTTATGTTGAAAGTAGAAGATTCTAGATGAATAATGGAAGCACAGATCAACATAGTTTTTGACCGTTTACAGTGTTTTTTGTTGAAACCAAGGAAAACAGAGTTGCTTATCTGTTAAGTGATATTTATTCTTTTTGTATTGACCTTTTTTTCTAAAGATTTCTGTTAAAATTCACGTTTTTTTAACGGTTTTGTCCTTTGCTTTCCGAAGATGCTTCCAGAATGACACAGATATTGGATCTGTTGTCATACCTGTACTTTTAATTCTTTACGAAAAAAGAAAAACTTAACCATAAAGTAGATAAAGTCAAAAAGAACACAATACAGGCTTAATCTTACAGATTTACCATCTTGAAGTGAGTGTGAACATTTGTGTGGGACTGCTGATGTAAAAGCTGACACCAGCAGTAGTGACTATATTCATCAAAGCTGATCAAAAGGCAACAGTTTAAATCTCTGAATGCTTCACCCGTGAAAGCAAATTCATCACTTTAGTTAAAAAAAACAACATTTCTGCGTACCGAGGTTTTCCACGAGGCTGGTAGCCCAAAAGGAATTTCCCCGGCAGATCTTTACAAGCTGAAATAAAGTAAGGAATGAAAGTGGGCTTCTCCCTCTTTGTCTTGACCAACAGCTCCTCCATTTTCTATCAAGGAGATAAAAAAGCAGCAACACATGTTATTAGGCAAACAGTAGGACTGACTAAACACAACAGAATGATAGACAGGTGAATACCTCCTTGCTTCCACCGCTGCAGCCCTGAAAGTATTTATGTCCCAGCAGATCTCGTGCAAACGAGGCCATTGGCTGAATGTACCGAGCAGTGATTTCATCCAGGTCTTCAAACTCCTGCAGAGAAACAAAAAAGATGCTCAATAAAATTACAGCAACTTCTCAAAATGACTGCTGGTTTGGTTAAAAAGCTCAAGAACATTTCACCAGTATTACCTCAGTATTGATCCAGAGAGTGTGACCCAAGCTGAACGCGTTCTCTTTGCCTTCTTCTCTCACGTCCACATGCTGATAAATGCCGTCGGCCACCTTCAAAACACGAGTCATTTTAAAAACGGGTAACGTAAAACACACACTGGTTTGATTTACATGTCAACGTAAGGATTTCTTACTTTCCAGGTGACTGTGAGGTGGTTCTCTCCCTTGCTGCTGGGCCTGATGATCAGGTCTCCCTGGTCCAGTGTCTCCATCATCTTCTCCGCTTGGCTGAAACTGATGTTGTGGAAGTTGGGGTGGGCGATCACACGTTTTATATATGCTGAGGGACGATAGCATATACATAAACAATTATTACCAGGGTTAATAATGTCAAATGTAAATTACAAAGACAAGGGACACGTTATTGTGTTGTTAAACTAACGTGTTCGCTGTTGTTTCTTTTTTAGCTCTTCCTCCAGTTTCTGGTCCTCAGCTTCTGCGTCAAAGTCATAATAGCTGTCCTTAGGAAGCTTCCACTCGTTGCCTTTGTCCGTAAGATCCGAGGTACGACACGTGAGGTCCACGCTGAATTTCTCAATGTCGATTTTCATGATGCGGCAGTGAACCGTCATGCCCACCTGAGGGGGATGGAGGAGTAAATTTAACCTAGCCTTAAAGCTACACAGAGGAATCAAAGCTAAGTAACAGGAACTTTATTTAAAATTACAACACGTCACCTTGACCCTTTCCTCTGGATGTTTGACCACTTTGTCACTAAGAAACTTGGTAGGAATGAAGCCCTGAACGCCGTTATCTAATCTGGACCGGACCCCGATGGCCTGACCCGGACATGAGCCGCTGTCAAAGTGATTCCACACCTGAAGCAGAAACAGAAAGAAAAGAACTTTAGCTCTGAGAATAATTACGGTTCTGCTAAGAAATCTGCTGAAAGAAGAAAACACGTGGTACCTCGCTCAGCTCAGGGAAATTATCCTGCTGGCAGAAGGGACACTGCCACAGGCCGGTAGCATCGTTACGAATAGCCTGGTCATAACTCTCTCCCTGAGGACGCCGGTGAGCGATGCCAGTTACTATACTCGTTATTAGCTTACCTGAACAAAGGAGGAGGTGAAAACATGAATAATTTGCCTCAACAGCAACCAAATAATCTCAAATGATGTGATGTTTGGAGCGGGTTTAAGTGTTTTCTGTGTACCAATATAAAAGGTTTCCGGGGTTTCCTTGGTGAGCAGATTGAAGACCTCTTCAGTGTTGGGGACTCGGTAAGGAACTCGGAGGTCTTTATATCTGCAGCTCAGCTCTGCACGGATGTCATAAAGAGTAATTCCCTTGTTGCCATAACCCTAAAAAGATCACATTGTAACAAACAAAAACAGTTTAGATGCTACACACTTCTGAAATATAAAATGACCTTTAAAAACCAGAATAAGGTATGTGGTATTTGTTTTATTTCTACACTGACCTGTCTCTCGAGCTCTTCAGCAAAAGCGTCCAAGTCCAGATCTTTGAGACGCTCTGGATTTTCTAAGATCTCCTCCAGCGCTCCAGCTGGGTTCGCATCTTCTGCAGACTCATCATACTCCAGAGCGTCGACAGCCATCTTCCGAGCCCACTCGTATGTCTCAGGATGGACTCGAGAACCGTCCAGGACCTCTATGTAAGCATCCGTACTGGAGAGTTTGAAAAAGGAAAAAATATTAGAGTTCTAAGTTTGTTAGATTGTTTAACAAAAGTGAAGGATGAAGGAAACATCTGAGTGGTCTTTCTAATGTAACGCACAATTTAAAGGGTACCAACCTGTCCCCAAGTGATGTTGTGTCAATCTTGATGAAACCGGCACAGTTGATGAAAACTTTGGGTCCCATGTGACACATGGTGACCAGCTGTGTTCTGTTTTCCAGACGCGTGTTGTTCTGCTTCAGGATCTTTAGAAGGTGGGCACCCTTCCTTGGTCCCAAACCGCACACATACTGGACCAGACTCTGAGTGTGAGGATGAGCGATCGCCCTGTTCACATCAACACCGACCTCGTTGACGCGGTTGATGAACTCACAGTAAAGCGCGCTGAGCAAATCCTCCTTCACTACATGTTCCTGGGAAATGAAGTTTGTTAAGAAAGACGTGCAGCACGAAGGTACAGATCATGTTTATTTCACTTTAAATCATCAGTTTGATTTGCACTAGTGACCCAGAGCGAAAGTGACGTTTAAACGCTTCAACAACAAATTTACAAACTCAACACACCTGCAGCGGGTGTAGTTTGAGACAGAGGATGTCCTCGTCGGTGCTGCAGACCTGAGCATACTCGATCAGAGGATCCTGAATCTTCCTGGCTACTGAGACCGCCTGTCGCAGCAACGGAGGATAATCCCTATAATCAGTCTGCAAACAGAGAAAACGAAAGTTCAGGAGAAAAAGAGACACAACTCAAATAGAGTGACTTTGCTGAGGCTGATTGCAACATCAAAAACACTAATCTGCTTGTGTCTAACAGTGTTATGCATGACCAGTGAAGTGTCAAGGCGTTTACCTCAGACTTCTTACTGTTCATGTACAGTGTGGCCAACTCGTTGTCTACCAGTTCCACTCCCACAGCAGGTAGAGACGACTCCTGCTCAAGCTCACTGATCGTCCTCTTTATGTCCTCCATGATCATTTGAGCATCTCTGTAAACAGCAAGTTCACCACATTTTAAAGTCTGAATGTGATTTTCCACACAAACACAATCCTGTATTAAAATGGGTTTGTTCTTTAAGATAGGGGGGGGTCCATATAAAACACGAGAAACAAAGAAGCTGAAAGAAGCAAAAAAAAAAAAAATCATCAGTTTGGACTTGAAAGGTTATTTCTAATACTGTGTGGAAACTTTAAAATAATATTTCAATAAAAAATAAATCCTTTACCGATTTTCCCCGGCTACAGCCACCACGTGAGGCTTCTTGCTTGAGAGAAACTTCTTAAGACTCTCGATGTCAAAAGCCTGTAAACATAACAAATCAGACAAGATGTTTCAAAAATGCATTCTCTACTTTGTTTTAAATAATTATACACAAATCCACGCATAGCACAGAGCTACATCTATGTTCTGTTTGTACCTTCTTCTCTCGCTCATCCTCCCTGAAAGCGTTCCTCCTCTTCATGAAGTACGGCAGACGAAGGAAGTCCACCACCTCTCCATCTCCGTTAATCAAAGCACAGAAAACTGGCGTGTCTCTGTCAGAGCAAACGAAACTGTCACAGTCCTTCCTCCAACCACACGTTTTCACAAACTGTCCTGTTATTAGTGTCAGCAGCACATGTCTACATACTAAAGGGTGAGTATGCTGTGGAAAACTCACCTGCTAGGAGCGTAAGCAACACCCAACACTCGAATGCCCTTTCCCTGGCTCTCATCCATCAGGTCGTCATCTTCTTCAACCTGCTGATCTGGCCTGTAAGGAGCCACCTTAAGCCAGTTATACAACCGGCGGCAGCAGGACTGCAAGAACAAATGAAGAACGTTAGCCGACAGGTTATGAGTAAACAGATGCTCTCTGCAGGTAACACTGTAGATGTTATAATCGAGTAAAGTTGTAACAATTTACCTTCACGATGCTCTCTTTGGCCTCGGCGATCAGTTTACTTTTGAGCTCCTTGGCCATCTGAGGGTAGAGGAACTGATTGAGCGCTCGCTCTATGGCTAACGTTCGCTGTCTGTTCCACTCCTGGACCTGGTGGCTGAATTCGTCTCTGTAGTAAAACTGCTTGATCTCATCAAAGTATGTTTGGTCCCCAGCAAACCTAAAAAATGAAATAAAAAGAGAAAGGGTGACTTCAATGTTTTGACAAGGATGCTGATTTGCATCAAGCTACTATTTATGTTGTCAAAAAAATTGGACCCAGGAAATTTATCCTGCTTAAGTCGTCTTCCCTCCCACAGAAACAGGATGTTTGCAAATTTATGATTTGCCTGATCCTGTTGAATAACAAATGACTTGACCCAAGTGACCGGCATCAATGCTCTACTTAAAGATGTCAAATTAGCTTCAGACATAATCAAAAGAACCTTGATTTACATCGACTCACCCTTTGACACCGATCAGATCTATACAGATGTCAATGGAAAGAAGACCCTCGTCCTCTGCCAGGCACATCTTCAAAAACTGATCTGCATTCAGCTCCTTTACAGGTTTATTTTTGAGATACTTGAAGGAATAAGCAAAATGAGCCTCGTCTACCTCCTATTGGGAAAAAAAAAAAAACCAAAGAGTGGATTAAGAAGAATATCCTCTCCGTCTAATGCCTCTTTATTGACACTAAAGTCTTTCCATACCTTTTTGCCTTTCTTCGTAGGTTTGGTGTTGATCTTGGCCCGCTCCTGGAAGGTCTGACGGAGAACATGTCTGACCAGAGGCTCCCGAGCAATCTGTATGGCAACCATATACCTGGTTCCTTCCAGGACCGCCTCAGGAGTGGCGAACTGACTGCAAACGTAGTCTTTGGCCAGCTCCAGCGGCTCGGCGGGGAACTGCTCTGTCTCGTGACGCTGGTAGCTGTCTCTCAGATTCTCTCCAAACTGCTCTGGAGTCAAGCCAAACTTTTTAGCCAAGCCGTCTGTAAAAGAGAAGGAACAAATAAGAATAGCTCAGACAGCAGTGATGTTAAGATTGTGGAATCCATATTAGAAAAAAGTGACGAACCAAGTCCCACGCTTTGACAGATGCTGTACATGTCCCTACGAGACGCCAGTTTGAGGTCAGGTCCTTTCTGTTCCTCCTCTTCTTCAACCTCCACCTCCTCTTCTTCACCTAAAATGAATATTGTCAAAATAAGGCTAACATGCAAAATTATTAAGTCGTTTCCATCCAATTAGCAACAAACTTCCTCCAAACTGACCGTCTTCTGAAATTTCTTTGATCTTCTTGAGTCTCTTCTTGCTGGCTTTGGCAGCGTTCTGCATCTTGGGGATGTCTCGGCCATAGTAGAGCAAAAAGTGATTGTACACATCCCCCAGTTCTTCAAGAGTCTGCACATCCTTTAGCCTTTAAAATATAATAAATGACTCAATAAAGAGCAAGTAGGGGCTTGAACTAGCAAATTGTTTTATTTATATCCAATTATTTATAGCTTTGTTCAACCATAACATAATAAGGTACTCAAAGAATGATCTTTCCCAGCCCGTACCTCTCCATGTCAGCTGTGTCCAGAGGGCGAATACCGTCAGCCAGAGGTTTGTCAGGGTCAGCGGATATCTGCTCAAACTGGTAGGACTGCATTTTCTGAAACAGACGAGTCAGGTTCTGCTTCCGTGTCTTTAGCTGAGTCCACTGGTGAGAAGGACAGAAACGTACGAGTCAAATAAACAAACATAACGTTTACTTAAATATCACATTCCTATTACTGTTCAATGTTAATCAGTTCAACTGTATCACAACTAATGCCACCACACACTGCAAAAAATGATTTCTAAGAAAGTAAAAAAGTCTAATTTTTAAACAATTTGATACAAATTTTCTTGTTTTGAGTAAAAAATCTGCCAATGGGGAAATCAAAAGTCGCCTGCTAGCTTAAGATTTCTAGCCAAGCAACTTCTGCTTACCCCATTGGCAGATTTTCTACTCAAAACAAGAAAATTTGGATCATATTTAAACATATTTACCTTATTTTAAGTAATAGTATTTTTCTAGAGAAGAATTTATTTTCTTTTTAGACTAAAAATAAGATAAAGTGTCTAAAAATTTGGATTTTTTAAAATTATTTCATTTGTTTGCATTGTAAAGTAACAGAAATACATTTACATTACAATCAAAGCACGAATGAGTAGGCAGTAGTGTCTTTTAATTTTACATTACAAGTTTTTTAATTTACCTGACTTTTAAACGCATTTTCAAACAGTCGGGTTTAATTAAATATCATAAAAGTTTTTTAATCGCTCCTGTTTTTCTTTCCTAATCTTTTAAAAGGTTTATTAATTCTTAAAAGTTAATTCAAGAGTTTGGAAAATATTGTTCAAGGAATCATAAAAATCCTCAATCTTTATTTTCTCTCAATAATAAAAAAGATACATTTACCTTTTCATCCCACTGCCACACCTTCCACAGGTCATTGATGTTTAGCTCAGGCTCCACATACTCCTTCCTGTAAAAAGCTATGAATGGAACCTAAAAAGTAAAACATAATCAGGATCAGATCTAAGAAATACTGACAAACATTAAATTATCAGAACCTCGATGATCAAACAAAACTCACTCTACCTCAAACTGTTGATTCCTCATGAAGTTGAGGGCCTCTTTGATCTTAGCGATGGTGCTGGGCCCTTTTCTGCTGAAGTTTGTTGTTGTTCCCCTGTCCAGGTAATCTGTGCTCTCCTAATATAAAGATAGAATTATACAGAATATGAATTACTGGAGCACAGAAAATAGAAAACCAATCAGATGCGATGTTTGTACTACAAAGACGTTACATTTTTCCAGGGCAGTAAGGAAGAGGAAAGCTTTTACCTGCATGGAGATGGTCAGAGTGGAGAACCCATGTCTGAAGATCCACTCCGCTTCTTCTTCCAGCTCATCATCCTCAGCAGGTTTAACCGGGATCGACCTCAACTGCAAAACAAGAAACCACCAAATCCTCTAGCATCAGACACACACAGAGAAAAACCACGTTTACCATTTAACTGACGCACACCTGGAACCTCTCAGGCATGTCTGTGGTCCGGATCTCATTGTCCTGGTCAGTCATGTGACTGCTCTCCAGCTCGCTGGGCTCATAGATCTCAAAGATGCTCTTCCTTCCTTGCCTTCTCTTTGTCTGTTTCTTTGGCAGATAACCCTCTTCATCTTGATCTTCTTCCTCCTCCTCGCCTTGGTCATAGACGTCCGCGTCGAAGTCAGCAAAGTCGAAGTCGCCTCCAAAAATCTCCTGAGCTTCCTGGAGAGCTCTGTGAAAACACATGAAGATCTGAAACCATCCAGAGCTCAAACACGCCGTTTATGTTCTTAATGATTTCTGATATTAATGTTGGAGGAATGCGGTGACATTTGTACCACTTGTCATTCAGAAAATAATAAGAAAAGCATTTATTGTTCAATAAATACCAATTTTTTAAAATAAATAATTACTTATGAATAACAACAAAATGCAAACACTCACGCATCAGTGTATCCGGAGACCTTCTTGCCTTTCTTTTTGGTTATGGGTTGGCCATCGTCATCAACAATAAAATCATCTATATCTGTGGAAGAAACATATTTAACACATTAGTACGGGTTCCTATTGCTTTCCAAAAAGGTCCGGAAGGTTTTCTGCCAACCTGACTCCTCATCCTCTCCTTCTTCATCATCATCTGGATGCTGGAGGGGTTCATCAACAGCTTCACCCTCCTCCAGCTCACCCTCGCCGTCCATATGAAAAATTTCATCTGCGATCAAATCCTTCTGGTCATCGTCCTCTTCATCATCATCATCCAGCGTTTTCACACGGTCGTATTTCTTCTTCTACAGCAAAAAAACAAGCACAGCCCCAACACAGTGAGCTTACACGTTTGAGACTGAAAATATGTCAAAACTGTAGCCTGAAGTTACATTTTAAACTTTATTGGAAACAATACTTACCCTCCTTTTGACTTTAACGCCCAAATTTTCCTCAATTAGGTCAAGATCGTCGTCATCCAAGTAGTCGTCGTAATCTGCAAACCACAAAGTGTCTCAGTGGGAGGAAGCAGCTGTCAGATGCACTGACAGTTAAAAAGTCTGTTCTCTCATGACAGGATTAACCATTGAGATCATTTTAAGGTAAAAGTAAAATGTATATATAGAGTACATAATAATAAGTAAAACATAAAAGTGTAAAATAAGCAGAAAAACAGCATAAAGCAGTTTCTACTATCAGAGCACTAATGTGTTTGTTGTGAATTAAGGTTTAGATTCAAGGCTGGTGTTATTCTTGCAGAAATCCCCCAATCAATAAGAAAAGATTATTTTCTCTCAATTACAGATAATTTTATAGCTTATCTAGCTGATCACATTTACTTTGCTATGCTTTACATTAATGATTTATAAGTCTAATGACACGTAACTCTTCTCATTAATTCAACAAAAATAGGTAATCCTAAGTGTTAGCTAAAATAAAAAGTGTGCTAGAACAGAAGGTTTGGAGGATATTTTATGTTTGAAGACTCTAAAAACTGGATATCTGATAACTCCTAACTTACTGCGCTTTTTACGCCGATGCCTGACTTCCTCTTCGGAATCACTTCCTGCTGGACTTGCACTTTTTTCCGCTTCCTCCTCCTCTGCATCATCATCTCCATCGTCAATCAGGCCACGTAAATTTCCGTGCTCATCCTGCTCCTCTGGATTAACCACGTCTTCTTCTTCGTCTGTTGTAAAGTGGCAGTAGTCAACATGCCATCTAACTCCAAAGATAAATCACACCCATAAAACACTCAGATTTTTACCATCTTCCTCTAGGAACCTCTGAGTCTTCTTAGGCTTAAGGTCCTTCTCTTCAAACTCCTCCTCCGACTCCTCAGCTTCACTGTCAATAAAATCTGACATGACAGCTGCTCCTGGGAAATTGAACAAGAATTCAGTTAGAATAAGTTATTGACAAAGTACACGAATTGTAAAGTGTTCTCTAACATATCATAAATGAATTTAAAGAAACAAAAACTCAAATCACGGTTAGAACAGTTTGTACAATGAAGCATCTGAGTTAGCTTCAACTCCTCACATATCTATTAGATCGTATACAAATATTAAACCTTCATTATCATCATTCAAATCAATAATTGTATTAAACTTAAACTGTCTGTTTCACTAAGACTAAGGTAATTTAATAACTGATAAATCACATCAGCTGTACATTATTTACCTGATTATCTTCAAGTAAAGTGTAGCACATCTTTTATAACAACTTCTCAATTCAAAGTTTTTTCTCACAAATAACGATCAATAATACTATAAATCCGTGTTTGTGGTCAAAAAGTTGGAGTTTTCCAATCTTCAATGTGCGTAACCAGACAGATACAGCAGTCTTGTGTGTCGCAATGCGTACTTACAGCATTGAATATAGTCAACAACAGCTAAGTAGCTAAAATTAAAAGTGTCAGACGTCATTTACATAAAAGATCACCGTTAGCTGATGTCAAAAAAGCAGTACCTGTCGAAAGAAACTATGAGTAGAGTACCACCTTTTGTGTGCTATAACCGTTAACGACGCTAACTACGCTAGCAATGTAAGCAAGCTAGCTGATGATAAACGTTTCGACAACTAGACATTTAAACTATTTCAGGTTATTGCTATTAGAATTTCTGCACACGAAAATTACAGATAACAATGGAAGTATGGTTATACAACGGCCGCAGTTAGAGAAAAATAAACCTAGGCCTCTGAACCTAACTCTAATATTAGCTTGGTAAGCTTTAGCCGTGCGTAAGTCAGAACGACAACAAGCAGCTAAACCGAATAAACGGCACAACGTGGACCTTAACCCTCTAAATGACCACTGTGAAATCAAACTTACACGTCTCCGTGCAGTTGTATAATCCAAATATAACTATAGATGTAAATTATTTGTGTTGTGTTTTATATTTCTGAGCTTGCACTACAAAAAGATGGCCGAGAAGACCAGTGTGATGACAATTCCGGTGGAAATTCTGCCCTCCTTCCTCGTGCTAATGAGACGAAAACGCTGTGAGGCGCGTTTCCGCCACCTAGTGGAGGGTTTTGTGTATGGCAGGATATGATGAAAACATAAAATACTGTAAAGTAAAATAAAATACAATCAATAAAAAAGTCATTTTAGATCTAAAGTTTAGAGAAAGAAATTATGATAGATAGATAGATGATAGATAGATAGATAGATAGATAGATAGATAGATAGATAGATAGATAGATAGATAGATAAGATAAGATAAGATAAGATAAGATAAGATAAGATAAGATAAGATAAGATAAGATAAGACTTTATTGATTTCACAGTGGGGACATTTGTGTGGAACATTGGGAAACAATATGGAAAATAATAATATATACATAATAATGCATAAAAAGCATCATCTGTTCTATTACAACTACTATTTACTGTCCAAGTGGTAGATATCTGTAAATACAGGCATTAACATGTAAGCACACATGTACAATATATATATGTGCATTATGCATGGAGTGGTGACCGTAGAGTTAAGGTGGCTGAGTGACTCATGACATATAGATAGATAGATAGATAGATAGATAGATAGATAGATAGATAGATAGATAGATAGATAGATAGATAGATAGATAGATAGATAGATAGATAGATAGATAGATAGATAGATAGATAGATAGATAGATTAATTGATGAGGTGCTCAGAAATGTCAGGACTATATAAAACTATAATGCGATTCCTCAGTAACTCTAAACAAATGACCAAATATAACTGTAATGTAAAAAAACATAGTTAAATCATACAAAATAATTAATTGAAAGGAGATGTGCAATGAACCATAATTGCTATGTTTTACTCTACTAATTTTCTTTCCTCCAACAAAGTGACTTTCACAGAGAAATCATCTTCAAAGCCAAAGATAAACAGAAATCTCAGAACGACGTTACCTCTCCAATCCACGAGGGGCGCTGTTTCCACTTCTTTACACTGGTACGTTCCTACTGACGTAGCGAAAACTGATACAAACCCTAGAGAGGTATCATCAGTGGAGCTAGGGTCGTAGTCGGAATGGGTAACTTAGATATTTTTGACCGTTTTCTACCAGCGTTTTTACTAATTTTATGCTGTATATTTGGGCTCTCTGCTGGGACGGAACTGAGCTTTGTAACATGCGGTTCAGTCATTAAACTTTTGAATACAAGGCACAATGTGAGGCTGCACTCTCACGATGTTCGCTACGGATCCGGTGAGTAGTTGCTCATTTTGACATTTCCACATCAATATATGATGTTTACAGGTCACACGCGACAGCTTCCTCTCCAAATAATCACGTTTGTGATTTAGTTAGTGTTGTAACTGGTGTTTTTAGGTGCGTCTCTATTGAATGTGTACGGTAAATGTCAGCCTGACACTGTCAGGTCGACCTAGTTTCAGGCTTAAACTGATCTGGTTTGATTGTGTTGCGTTTATGATTCAAATATGAATCAGGAATAAATTGAACGTGGTTGTTTTTAACTAATTTCTATATAAGTATAAATAAACCTTAATTTTCTCAATTGATCATAACTAAAAGGATTATTCTGCCTACTTTTCAAGACTATCCGCCTTACTTTATTTTACTGCCACAAAGTAAAATATTATGTAAGTATTATAATAAAATGTCATTACTATTAGTTTCCATTTAATGTTAAATAACTCAGAAAATATCACTTTTTAATTATGAATTAAATTAACCTTTTTGCCACAATAATAGCTGTTTGTTTTTATGTCTATCATTCCTCCTGTGTGTGAGGCAGGTAGCGGCCAGCAGTCTGTAACAGGTGTCTCTGTGGTGGAGGACAGTAACAGCTACTGGAGCATCCGTGGGACCAGAGAAAGCTTGTGTCATCGGGGGTCACCAGTGAAGTGCGGGCAGACGATTCGCATCACTCACGTCAACACAGGCCGCAATCTACACAGCCATTACTTCGCCTCTCCACTGTCCTCTAACCAGGTGGGTGTTGGGAGAAGTAGATGATGAAAGACACGATTTTGGTGTCATTAGGAGGATTGTTCATCCCTGTGGAAATTGGAAACTTGTGTTCACTTGTCATCTTAAATGATCAGTTCTTTTTCTGTGTGTCTGCAGGAGGTGAGCGCGTTCGGTGAGGAAGGAGAAGGAGACCACCTGGACGAGTGGACAGTTGAGTGTGGAGGATCTGTGTGGAGGCGCGAGGAGGCCGTTCGCTTCCGTCACAAAGCCACCGACGCGCTCCTGTCTGTGACGGGGGAGCAGTACGGACGGCCGATCCACGGTCAGACAGAAGTTCACGCCATGCCGAGTCCCAGTCAGCACAGCCTGTGGAAAGCCATGGAGGGCATCTTCATTAAACCCAGCGAGAGCCCGGCAGGCAGCCGAGACTACGGCCACACACACACAGAGTTCTGAACGCCACTTTTCTGTCTCCGCTTCTTTCTGTTTCCCTGTCTGTCCACATCCACGATTAAATCTGAATCAGCAGGCACCTTCTTTCCTCTAAAGGTATCTCATCTTTACATTCACAGGAGATCAAATATGCAGCAGCTGCTCTGAGATTACATTAAAATCCTCTCTATTTAGGTCTGTGGCACTTAAAAAATACGGGTTCTTGACCACAGATCAGAAAGCAGATAAACACATTCACCAAGTGAATTCCGTCTAAAGTATGTTGTTACACCTGTGCCTATATCTACCTGTAAAAAGTTATGGGTGTTTACATCGCTAAGCTTTTGTAAACAGGGTTGTTTTTTTTTTACTATAATTTTGTTCTTTTTTAAATTATATTTTTAAGCCGTATTATACAAAAACATTTCAGCAGTATTAAAAACATATTTTCTTTGTCAGTTTCAGTGTTGCATCTAAATTATTCTGCACTGATTTCCATAAAAGAACAAGCAGCAGTGTAGTCTGTGGAGATGAGGATGTGTTTCCTTTAACTGGATGCTGTTTATTACCCGTGTTTGGTGTTTTGTTTTTTAGTCTTTGTGCAGAGTTTTACGTTCAGACTGTTTTGTGAGAGCAAATGTGTTCCAAAGTTTCATACGAGCATAAAACTCCTCATATTAAAGAGTGTTTTCATGCATAAACACCAGCGTGACTTCTTTATTTGATGTCAATCCATTTAAATCCAACTTTATTAACAAACAACCAGCATAGGACCAAGGTGCTTTACGCTAATCCTTAAAAACTAATAAGTTAGCTGCACTCATATAACATGAAATAAGTAAACACCCCTAAATAAAAACATACAAATAGTCGAAATTTGCCACATAAATCCCATAATTAATGAAGGATTTGCAAATTAGGCAAGCTGTTAATGTCTTTTTGGGTCATTACACTTGCCTAATGCTATGTTTGTCCACTTAATGACGTCTTTTGGTTCATTATCTGACAGTTAATGGGGTTTCAATGTGATGAGGCTATTCTAACTCGTATTTGACCTGTAACGATTTATTCTGAGCGCTGCAGGAGGAGATGAGTGTTTTATGTGTGTTTGCTACACTCAGAGGTTGGTCGTTCACCTGCGGAGACTTTCAGATGTTTCTATAGATTAGTAGTTCATCATGTCTGTGAGAGAAAAACCTTAACCTTGCCTTCTGAGGAAGTACTTGGAGACACAAATGAGGAAAAGATACTTTAATGGAAGAAATTTGGAAGAATCAGAACTCAGACCCAATAATCTCAACCAAATAAATTAAGAAGAAAAATGATGAAATTAAGAAGAAAAAGTGATGAAGTCTATTTAGAGAACTAGATTTTCTTGCCTTTTTAGTGGAGAGTCAGTAGCTGCATTTGTTAAGACAGGAAACAGACTGACATAAACAGCCCATGTGTGCAAAATCTTTAGGTAATATAGTCTAGAACTATGAGCAGTTGGAGGTTCTTGTGGTTGTTTGTGTTAGTTTTAGGTTACTATAGTAATTTTTTTGATGGAGATTTAAGTCATCTTATTTTGAAGGGTTAGGCTCAGTTTTTATGGGAGCTATGGAAGCTCATGTGTGCATCTTCTACTGTCTGGGGCAGAGGTCTGCAACCCTCCACAATGGCTCTTAAAGTGACAATGTGTAGTTTTTACCATTAATCTCTGGAAATATCCATCAAAATGTTGTTGAAAATGAATAAAATGATGTCCAGTCGTTGGAAAATATTGGCGGTTTCGTAACATAACCATAAAAATTGTGTCTAAAATACATAGGGCGCAGGTCTAAGTCTCTGGGAGATGCCATATTAGAAGCCATGTTTCCTTCTACGTGACCAGGCTTGAGGTCCTACGCCTGCCGATGACATCACACTAGATGATTGGCTGGATGTACGACTTACGGAAGTTACGTTACCATGTTCGAAAACATGAAGCATGAATTTAATAACAAAACTGCTAAACTCTTTCCAAAACCTATGTGAAAGAGCAGAATTGAAAAAGAGATTCAATATATTTTGGCCGAGTGGTATTGCTGTAGCTTCACATCATAAACCAGTATCGGCACTGGATTCTCTCAATGGAATTAACTGAAGGACTATCAAAGTCTGAGGAGTCATGCCGAGGTCACATGCTTTCTGCTCGACAGGTAACAACATTTACCGTAATGTTTTTTTAAATATATCGTCAATCATGGCGATATATTTGTTTTATGAGCTGTTTTATTTTTCGGGTTTTATTTTATGTGTTTTTATTTTTAACGGTGAATTTTTAACTTTAGGGTGTTTAGGTTTAATGCTTTTACTCTGTGCAGCACTTTGGTCAGCTGACATCCTGTTTTTAAATGTTCTATACAAATAAATTTGGTATATGGTGTAAAACTTCCCTGAAATATATGTACTGCCCTCTATCGCCAGGAAATACACATTGTCACTTTAATATCTTAGGCTAAAATGATCAAATCAAAATGTTTTGAGGATTTAGATATTAAAACATATTACTTTAAGCAGCATTTTAATTTTTCATAGAATACTTGTGTTGAATTCCCATAACAGTATGACACCAAAAGTATCAATAATCATGTTTTATCTTCCACAAATATCAACATCACATAAAAATCTATATTCTTTTTCTCAATTTTAAAACCTAATAACATAAACGCAACATTTTTGTTTTTCAAAAATGACAACAAATCTCGTATAATAGATTTTTACAGAAGAGAAGAAACAAGGTTTCTGATTTTATTCTCAGAAAAAAATCTGAATTCTGAAATTAATCTCAGAAGTTTGATTTTTTTTTCTCAGAATTCTGAGAAAATTAAAACTTTTTTCCCCCAGTGGCACTAATCGTCTTCCATAGTTTCTCAAAATGCATAAATAGTCTTTTTTTCGAAAGGTCCTGTAACAGTTTCTACTCTAAATAAGTTTTTTCTGGTGGAAAAAAGGGTCTTTGGTTTGATTTTTAAGGTTCTTCATTTCATTTTTCATCTCTAATGCCCTTTGAATCCCTTTTCCAGACTAATACTGATACCATACATTAACTTGCATAAATTATTGCACTTTTAATTAGTTTGAATAACTTAAAGCTGAATTATATGTTATGTTTACTGAATTCTGATCATGTGTTTTCTAATTTATCTGTCAAGTATGATTAAGCGAGGTTCATTACAAGCCTCAAGGGGTTTCCTAACCTCACCGTTCCCTTCTGATATGTGATTTATTATCATAACAAAACAAACATGCTCATGAATAAAACAATCACCATACAGATTCTATCAAAACCAGGTTTTATTGCATAAACATATATCGATATAATCATTTTCTTTTAGATTAAACAGGTTAAACTTTGCATTTTAAATATCCATTCGATTTGTAACTATTGCTCTTTTCTTCCTCCTTTTCTAAGCAGCATGCCAAAGTTGTGTTACATATGTGTGTTTAGTTTTATCTCTATACAATCTACAACTGGTAAAAACATGTTTTGGTTAAAAACAAACATTAAAAACATGAACATCGTGAGCTGGTCGTCCTGTCCCGTCGCAGATGAACCGTTAAAAAGGGCCGAGAGTCATGCAGGTGTAAATGTGCGTCAGACAAAGTGATTAATGCTGGTTTCAAAAGGGTCTGCGGTGCTGACAGACAACAGAAAACGTCAGTGTGCTGAGAGTTTCTAAGACACGTACAGGGAAAAGTGTATCATACATTATACAGACATATATACAGGACTATGAGGCAGTGAGAATATTTTATTAAACCCTAAAACACAAAATATATTGGATCTGGTGTTTACACGTCCACAGTGAGACCTACAGACTCTCCCAGTGATGATGAGAAACAGAGACGACGATGATGACGTGACCTTGTATTTGCATATTTATGAAAATGCCCTCTTCCGCTCTCTGATTTGATTCATAGCTGGTAGAAACTATAAAAAAATGTCTGTTACAGTATAGATAAGAAATATGTGACAGTATATAATCATACAGAAACAAAGGCTGTGCCACCGTAAAGAAAGAGTGGTTGGATTCTCCTTCAAAGACATAAATATCTAAACGACAACATGCACACAGATTTACAGTAATATACAAGAGTTTTGATCGTACAAAGCTAGCGTTTTTGTTTGTTTTAAGATGAAATCAAGATGAATCGGGTGATTTATTTGAATTTTTCACCATGTGATGCTCTCAAACATGATTTCATCCACATAAAAGACATCCCCATTCTCAGATTTAGTCTGTTATCTGTTCATATCCATTGTCCATTAATAAAAAATAATACCACTTTACAATAAGGCTCCTCTAATTTAACACTTAAATCAATAATAAATGTTTATTATGCACTAATTAAGGGTGAGAAAGAGAGAAAACGAAGCAGATTCCTGCCAAATAATGAGCTAAATCTGTTTGTTTTCTATTTATTTAATCTATAGTTAATATATTAAAGGGGACCTAGAATGTAAACCAACATTTTCCTTGTTGTTGTTGAATAAAGACAGCTTGGGTGGTCAACAGTAGCATGCCAAAAAGTCAAAGCCATGTTTGACCTACTTTTTATGTAAATTAGAAAGTTGAAAAAGGCGAGAGAAAAACTTCTGATCTGAGAAAGTTTTCCTTAACACGTCATAAGGGGAAGCCCTTCCTCCTCAAACCTGCAAGTCTCCAGTGTCTGAGGCCTTCTGGGGAAACCAGCCAATCAGCAAGCAGCTCATTATCATATTCATGTCCTGGCCGAGTGGGCGGGGCAAACAGCTCTTTTCACAGCAAGGCTAGTTTAGGGGTTTTAGAATGGCCTGTATCGGGGCTCCTGGGACAGATGAAAGCCAAAAGAAATGTTTTATGCTTTTAAGAGGCTCAAAGCTCTGTTTTAACTACATTCTAGGTCCACTTTAAACATTTCTGACTATGTTACTACCTTGTGAGGGCACTGAACATATTTTTAATATAGCAAATCTAGATTAAATCAATAGGTGAAGAGGTTTGGCTCACTATTTGGCAGGAAACTGGTTCGTTTAATCCCTTTCTTGCCCTTTTTTTAATGCATAATAAACACTTATTATAGATTAATCAAGTGTTAACGATTAATTAATAACATTAAAAATAACTATAAATAATTTATTATTTATTTATAAGAGGAGCCTTATTGTAAACTGGTGCCATAAAAAGTTTAACCGTTAATTACTTTAAGGTGTTTGAGAAGACAGAACTGTTTATAGACCCTCTGAAAGTATCACAGGTCCTGCAGCAGGCGTGTATTTTATTTTCTAGTCCTGAGCAGCAACGTGTAGTTTGTAAAAAGAAATATTCTTAACAAAATCAGAGAGCACAGGGTTTAGCTGCAGTTTTCAGTTTTCCCACCAGAGGGAAACCTTTTCCAAGAAGACTCCTGAAAACCCTCAGCTCTATGACTTCTCCTGATAAAAACTGTTGTTTTTTCTCTTTCATACATTCTGCCATTGAGAGGAGTAACACGTCGCACAGGCTAAGTAGCACGATATATACAGTGAAATCCACGGGGAACTGGAGTTAATGGCAGTGTGCATACCGTCATGCTTTTGTGTGGTTAACATTTAGCACAGCTGGGCAGTGTTATAATGAGATGCTGAGCTGAAATCCCCATTTTTTTCCTTCTCTGTTTGTAATCAAACCCTCTCTGGTATTTTTCTGATAGCTTTTACCTCTGGCAGCATGAGCGAATAATGAATGTGGACAGCGCTGTCTTTTACGCATCACACAAATGCAACACGACCAATCAATCAATCGAGTGGTCCCTCGCTGAGTTTTAAGTTGTGCTTCCTTTAGACACATAAAGATTTTTAATATGTTGCACAGTTTGCAAACTGAGCTGAGGATGTAGATGTTCCACATGATGTGACACAGACACACAGGTACATGAAATAGGAGGAATCTGCTATGCATCTAAACACTCTGGCTGGTGTTTAGTGTTCACATTCACTCAGTTCACATTCAGTTCACCTTTTGGAGGGAAAGTATGATGCTGTCTGCAATAACCACGTGTTTTTGAAAGCTAGGAATGGCTCAAAGCACCTGATAAGCATCACTGGCAATTAAAAAAATCAAGTTTAAAGGGTGGTTTTGGTCTTTAAAACAGCAAAGGAATTCCTGCTCAGTGTCACGATTTTATATAAAACCATTATTCTTTTGTAGTTAAGGTTTTTTATAAGACCATCTCAAGTCCGGTGACTCTGCATGGTGACATCTTTGCAAAACAAGCCCATCTCTCCACGTTTCACCCACACTGTCCATGTCATAAGTAAAAAAAAATTATATAATAAACTCAAATGATTGTTTAGAGAAGTGCTTGGGTTGCGGCTGGTCCAGCTTTGGCTGCAAAGATAAAATGTGAGGTCATGGCTGTTTCTGTCCACTTCCCATGCTCACAGTGCAACTGGTTTTCACTCCATGCCGTTTCGCAGCATCTGATTGGCAGCGATGAGCATGACACTGATGATGAAAGCCATGGCGAAAGCACAGATCAGGCTTTTTCTGACACACGTCTGCCGATTCTTCTTCTTAGGATGAACTGAGAGGGTTGAAAAAGAGAAGAAAATGATTATCTGACTAATAAATCATTCTGTTTTTAAGCTTTTGATATATGTATATTTAAAATTGAATAAAAATGTTTTAATGCTACGTAAATATGACCAGAACTGTTTTCAGATCTCACACAGGTCCTAAAAGAAACCAAATATTCCCACTATTAGCTAATATAAACCAATATTATGTATTAAAATGGGAACGAAGTGTCTTCAATCAATAGGAAGCAGTCTTCACTAAATGTTTAGGAAAGTCAGTTGTTGCATCATTAAACCCAGGATGCAGCGAACGATGCTAATCAGATGGGAAAACTGCCACAAAGTAAAGTCAGATGATAGACAAAGCCCAAATTAAAGTAACGATAGATCGTTTTTTAAACTTTAACCTAGAGCCTTAACATTGATCTCAGGGATTGTTGAGTTAGAAAGTTGACCAGTTTCATATTTGACACCACTCTGCAGCCCTCTGCTTGCTAAAACCCACACTTGATAGTTTTGTGGAGCAGGTAGGTGTTCTAGGGGGTGCTCTTATACCTGCTTTATGGCTGTTAGCTGTAATGCTAGCAGTTAGCATTTAAGTCACTGATCGTCAATACAAAGCAGAAGAAGAAGGAAAATAAGATGTTTCCTTTTTCTGTTGGCATCATGGCGGAGACGGGACGTAAAAGTAAGAGAGTAATGTCTTTGGAGGCAAAGCAAAGAGCTAAAACCAGAGTGAACATCGGCGTGGCCTAAGCTAGCTTGAGGCAGCTAAAGAAGGCTAAAAAATCATGGACTGATGGTGACCTGGCTTTGTTGCTACTGGACTTGTAAGTAATAATATTTTTTATCCAACAGTGTGGATCTTTTTACTTCGTGGTTTATTTTAGTATTTGTTGGTTCACGTTATTGCTAGCTCGTTGTTATTGCTAGCTACAGCAGGGTTGTTTACGACATTTGTAAATCCACTTTCAACCTGTAGGGCAGAGCAGGAAGCTGTCTAGTGTTGCTTTAAAATAAAAAAGAACTAAAATGGCTTAAAACAATTCTTGTACTTCAGTTTTCAAGAGTTTTAAAAAATTTAAGTGTACTTTTGGACAATATGCACAAAAAGAATGAAAACACACACCTCATGTGTGAAACATGGTGGTGTCGGTAACAAGGTTTGGGCTTGATTTGCTACACCTAGACCAAAACAGCAGCTTTTTAATCAGTAATAGGAATAAAGTAAAATAATTCCAAATAATAGCAACAAATTGTACAGAAAATGGTCCCAAAAGTTGAAAACTGAATCTAGAGGAACAATGTAAGCAGCAAAACTGATCATAAACACAGAATGGTAACTTACAGCTAAAAAAAAAAAAAAAATTATGAGCTGTTAGTCATAAAGGCAAATGTGTGAGACTGTCTAAACAACTAAAAGAAACATTTATTACCCATCAAGGAAAATGGACCTGAATCTGTAAATCAGTAAAACAATCACACACCTCACTGAGTAAACAACCAAGGATACAGTCAATTAATCCTAATTCTCCTGATCTTTTTGTATGTGCTAAAATCTGACACTGTAAGTGATATTTATGCAGAAAAATAAGTTATAAACCTTGGAGCTGCATTGTGAAATCACAGCATTTCTATCACCAAAACATGCAGGTAAATCCTCTCAAACTCCTCTGAATAAACCTTTAGGTTGAGATTGTTTTGTCTCAGACGGTAATGCTAAAAAACAAACGCGTCTTCCATGCCTCTCATGTAGATAAAATGTTCGATTTGAGTATTTCACTCTGGTTCTCGAGGGACGTGTTTTTTAAAGAAGAAAAGACGATGAAAGATGAAACAGCAGGTAATGTTTCTGGGTGAATTGTTTCACTCTTTATGTCTGTGACCCAGATTAAAAGTGAAAGTGTCTCTGATATATAAAAAAACAATGACTAAGAAGCACAGACTGGTTACAAACGTGCACGACTGCAGGAAAATAATGAAAACAAACAGAATAGCAGCAGCAGAGAGAACTTTAATTTCCATCCAAAGACTCTGAGTCTCCAAGAGGCTCAGAGAGGAGGGGAACGGAGCCTCGGCCTGTTAGAGTCACACTCTGCATTAATAAGTCAGAGTCGGCGCTCTGCCTCGTGGATCTAAAGGGAATTGTGAAAGGTACCGAGGTCCCGCTGGACAGGCAGAGGATGGGAAAGGAGCCGGGATGAAAGAGGGAAGCTGAGGATGTGGGATGAAGGTTAAATGTGAGGAGAAAGAAGAAAGATGTTCTCCCCTTTCTACTTTTTAATACTCCTCAGTATAATCATCCCTACTGCAGCATCCAGATCCGATTCTTCTCCTTAACCGACCTTTCTCCATCATTTCCTCACAGCCCTCTCCTACAGGTCTCCCGGAGACTGCAGCCCATCACCCAGTGGATTCGTTAAGACTTTCGAAGTTCTCTGACCCGTCTGCATCTTTCTCCTAAAATGATGCTGGATATTTTCCAGCAGAAGCCTTTTATTACAACCGCTCCCCAATATATCCCTTCTTTTTCCACATTTGCAGCCTTTGAAACCCTTGAAATGAACTGGTTTTATCATCTGTTCCATCTCAACATTTAATCCTGCAGAAAACTAAAGTTCTTGTTCTATCAGGGAACAGAAGCAGGCTGATGGAATGCCGCAACAATAGGGGAATAAATGTGCAAACATAAAAGGCATAAAAACAGGAAATTACTGTGGCATTTTCACATTTCTGTTTTATGTGGCATCGTTTCAGCGTACATTTAAAAATACGCTCTAGTTATCGTTTTGGTTGCTCATAAACAACTATGATTATGTTTCTTTTCTATTTTTCAAAGCTTTTATTTGTTATTATTTGCTAAATTGGATTTTCTTTTCTTTAAAGACCAGTCTATCAGACAGCTCCCTTTACATTCCTGCTCTCTCTGAATAATGCATTTCTGCATAAACCTTTTCTGTTATACGGCCGTGATTTATTCTACAATGCTTCTTTTATACACATGCATTTGTCTTTATACCTCTGTGTTTGTTTATATTATACTTTCACATTTTTTGCATAAATATTTGTCATTTAAGATGTATTTTTACGTCTTTGTTATCCTTTTGTGAAACTCCTGTTGTTTGATGACAGGTTAATGAATAAAATTTCATTAAGAGAGTTTTGTGATTACACACTTTTTTAAAATTTCACACTTTCACTCTTTTAAAATAAAGTAACACTTTACAATAAGGGTCCCTTTATTAACGTTACTTAGTGCGTTATTAAGCATTAATAAACAAAGTGTCCCTTTATTAACGTTCCTGATATTGTTAACTAGTAAGTGTCATTAAAGTCAGGAAAAATGGCCGGGG